>ML819109.1:127458-139219 GCA_009831015.1 Picea engelmannii | reverse complement strand
ATCTACTATACCTAGAACACAATGCAAGATTCTTATTTCCATTTTCTCTAGCATAGTAATAATCAAGCCTATAATATGACACCATTAGCACCACTTCATATGAAATTTTCACCTTCTTTGTTACCCTTAAACATGAAAAGATAAGGCATTATTCAACAAGCAATTTCATACTTTGATGGTACCATATGCTAGGAAAAGGATCATGGAGCAATACAAATCTCTTGTTTTAGATGGACATTCCTAGGGTTTCCCACTTTGCATTAAAGAAACCATCAAGTGATACTTCAATCAGCCCAAATTTTTCATACCAGGTATTGAGAATCGTTTAGGGAGATCAAAAGTTGAAAGAGAAATTGTCTTCAGAAAAATGGAGTTTAATATCTTTCCCCATAACAACTATACAATGTTTCATTTAACTCATAAAAAATTGTATTCCATTCCCTATTGGAAATTCTCTATCATTGATACAGAAAATATGTCAAACACATAGAACTTTAATAGAATATTCAAGACATTCCTTCTATGTGTTGATCTAAGTTCCTTTCTCTTGCTCACAGAAAGGTTATAGTTAAAGACTACTAGATTAGTTTAAACCTAGATATATGATTTTAAAATGGTTTGACATATGTGCTATTTATTCATTGTACCAAAACATATGCCTCGGTAAGAGGAAGGAAATACCCATGCAAGAGTGGTGGTTGTTGATGGCCTGAAAAAAGTCGCACTCAGTCGTCAAACTAACTACAAATAAGTCTAGAGTAGAGGAGTTAGGTCAAAATAACTTGTCATTTAGTTCATCTTATCATCCTCAGATGAATGGACAGACAAAAGTGGTAAACAAAAGTCTGGGAGACTTGCTGAGAAGCTTGGTGACAAAACACCACAGCCAGTGGCACAACATATTACCATAGGCAAAGTTTGCTTATACTGACTCAGTCAAGAAGAGCACAGGGTAGAGTCCGTTTCAGGTTGTCTATGGCATGCAACTGAGAGGAATTTCTAAATTAAGGGATTTAGAACAGACTGCGACTAGAAGCGCTAGTGCAGAAGAATTCGCCGAGGCGATGAAATAACTTCACAACACAGTGAAGGAGCGACTACATAGTTCAAGCCAGGAATACAAGCGCAGAGAAGACCAGCACAGAAGACAACTTCAGTTCGAGGTTGGTGACTTGATTCTGGCACATTTGAGAAAGGAAAGGTTCCCGAGAGGAACATATAATAAATTGAAGATGAAGAAAATCGGACCATGTAGGATCTTAAAGAAATTTGGGGCGAATGCTTACGAGATTGGATTACCCGTTGGGATCAAAATTTCTCCGATATTCAATATCTCAGATTTGTACTTATATAAGTCTAGGGAAGTAAAAAATGAGCAACCAGTGATCCAGTGGACAAAGTAGATGCCAATTACAGATAAGCCGCATATGGAGTGCATACTGGATAAAAGAGTGAGCAAGAAGACCAGGCGAAAGCAATACTTTGAGTATTTGGTCAATTGGAAGGGCCATCCTGTTGAGGATGCCAGCTAGGAGAATGAAGCAGAGATACAGAGGCATGGACAGACAGTGCGTGATCTCATGGACCGGAGCTCAATCCAGGGAGTATGATGCAGGATCATCTCAAGCAAGCCAACATGGAAGCCAAAAGACAGTTGGACAGGCGCAAACGCAAATTTTGAAATTTCCTTGAAATTGATGCACCATCTTAAATAAGATAATTAAGGAAGAGCACCTTTGTATAATGTAAATGGACCTTGAGCAATTTTCTCTCGTCCTTAGTAGGTAGAATACATTTATAGTAGTTAATGCAAGTAGATAGAATTAAATGTGTAGATTTGACAGTTTTAGAGCGCAAGAGGGAAACGGGATATAGACACCCTCATTGTGTATTGTAACATAAGGAAGCATAAGTTTGAGAAGAGCATAGAAGAGAAGCAGAGAGCTATGTAGAAGACTCCATGTACATAAGTTCTTAATTAATACAAAGAAAGTTGTGATTCAGACTCATGGTGTTCATATATTCTCTCTGTATGCATCTTTGAATGTTATGCTCATGAATGTTTTACTCTTTCTATCATGCAATTGCTTTTATGCTATGTATGAATGATTTCTTGTTGAATGTTTGAAATCTCAGAGGAAAGGGTAATGGAGTGAGTTTCAATTGTTTCTCTACCAGAATTTTGACAGTTGTAGTTGTACATTCCATCCCTTTCATAGGCATGGATGACATTATGGAGGTGTCTGAACTACGGGGAACCGATGCCTTCGATGTGCCTGAAATGCAATGATTAGCGATGGAGGGAGTATGGGTTTGGAAATAGTTGTAGTTATTTTGTATAGGAACGGTGGACATATTTAGGTTAGGCTTGCGCATGGCTGGAGAGTGTGTTGAGGAAAAGGGGAGTGCACCATAATCCGGACAAAATTTAAATGGAATACGTTCACGATTTTGGGCAGGGTCGAAATTTGGATTGAATTGCATTTTTTTGGAAGGATTGCCGCAACGGCTAGGTAGAAAATGAGAATTACAAAAAACCCAACTCTTAAGTATGCCTTTGATGTGCCTGGAATGGGATGATTGGCAATGGGAGGGAGTATGGTAGAAATTGAAGATGATTAGCGATGGAGGAACTATGGGTTTGAAAATGTTTGTAGTTATTTTGTAAGAAAATGAGAATTTAATCAAAGAAAAACCCCCTAAGCCGTAAGAAATAAAAGATGAAATAAAAATCTTCTCATTTAGAGATGACACGCCATGATTAATTTATACAAAACTGAATGGATATTGGCCGACAACATTAAAGCATCCGTAATGCTTATCTCATTCTCATAAAAGATGGTACCAAAGTGGGTAAAGTTTTTAATGTGAATGCAGTTTTGTTTAGCAAAAGTTTAATTTATTAATGGCACTTTTCAAGTTGTGGGTAATTGAGAAAAAAATTTAATGTTAATATGGTTTTCTTTAATAAAATAAGTATTTTTTTAATTTATTATTGGTGTTTTTTTTGTGTGTTTGTAAGTTTGTCCAATCCTTAATATGGATGGATTTTTTGTCCCCCCACGTTTCCAACCGGTGAATTTAACATCATGGAGCGCCTTAACACCACACTCATTCACAACTGTCTTACACCTCGGGGACATTATTGGTGCTTTTCAAATTATTGATAATTGGACAATTTTTTAATGTTAATGTGGTTTTGCTTAAATTTATTATTGGATGATTTCCATGTCTAAAAATTCTTTCATGTTGAACTGTGATATGTTGTTTAATTTTATTTTTGGGCTGTTTTGAGGCCTTAAATGATGATTTTTGGTACAAGTGGCCATGCCTTACCCATGCCAGAATTTTACATCTTAGATAGGTCTTTTCAACAAGCTACTATGTGCCCCAAACAAAGATTCTACGTAAAATTTTCACGCTCGAGAAATTGACATATAAAATAACCATCTTGGGGCCCATGAACATTTTGGGTCTTCCATGAGGGTTATTTATTTATGCTAAAAGGCCATTTTCATCATCTTCTAATATCTTTTTTCAAATGATACCACAATTCTAGCAAGTTTGTGTTCTATAGTATTCATCTATTTTATCCATTAATAGAAGTTGGGTTTGATTGTATCGGTGTGATCTCTACTATATTTCTAGTGTGTAGCTAAATGTGTGTGTGTGTATTATGGAAGAAAAACACTTAATTTTTATAAGAGGAGAGAGGCCCAAGGATCTAGTATTTGCGGGGTGAGATGGGTGAGGTAGAGAATTCTCGTTAAGGTTGTAACCGTGAGGGTTAGGGTTAGTATTATGGTAGGGATGGAAAATGGGGTTCATTTTAAATATTTCGTTTAATGGTGAGGGATCACTATCTAGCTGGAAGGCGACGATTGGAGAAGAGGGACACGATCCACTATCCCCGGAGGTGCGCGCTGAGGGTAATCCAAAAGATGAGACAAAATTCTGGTTGTTTTTGTGAAGAAAAGAGGCCAGACATGCAAGGAACTTCCTCTCTTTTCAGAGTGGGCATTATTCTCTTGTGATGCATTCTGCGACACATATTTTGGAGGGCTCTTAGAGACACTATGTGCAGGTTAACAAAAATACAAAGAAAAGAGAGAGGCGCTATTCGTTTTTCCTCACAATTTCCCTCAGCACAAAAAACCAAAAACAAATTAAAAACACAACTAATAAATATTCCAAAACGCAAATTATTTTTCCTCGTGATTTTCCCTCAGCAAGAAAACCAAAAACGAATTAAAACACAGTAGAGAAATGACTATAAAAAAAAGAGAAACAATGTTAATCTCCCCTGAACGAAAGATGCCACCTTTTCTTCTACGATTCCTTGCGCTAACAGATATGCAAGAGAAATTTTTGTAATTTTATTGACATACTGACTTTTACATAGACATAGAAATATTTATTATTTCTTATACCGACAGATGTTTTATTACAAAAATACTAACTGAAGCTTAAATAAAACAAACATAGAATTAACTCTACTTTTCCTCTATCTCGATGCGTATGACTAGAACTTGTCGTGCATTTTCTATGGAAGGTAGACATCCTTCCTTACTGGTCCAGATTATATCAAGGATTCATTATAAATATATAACTACATGCACATAATATTGGAAAAATAACTTGGAGGATAGAATCATTGTTATTGTGCATCAAAAAAGGAATTCCAAGTAGTGATGTATTTTACCTCATATCTAGAAGGTCCATGAATTGGTATTACCACCAAGAATGATCTACACCTTCTAAGCGGTCGATTGTAAGGAGAAGGCATTGAGCCCTGGTGATGTTTGGCAATGTCTAAAAATTTTCAGTAAGGATGCAAATCCATGAATCTAGCAACTCTTTATTCATTTGTCCACTATATTTTGGTAAGGTGAATTGTTTGTCTAGATTTAAAATAGAAATGTAAGGTTTCTACTTTGTGTATTCAAGGACGAAACTAGCTATTAGTTTTGAAAAATTATCTATAGATGATTCTGCGTAGTCTAAAGAGGAATTGATGCAAGGATCCATGATAAAAGGAGATGCATTGTGAGGATGAAGTTTTTGAAAACCATAACAATTATGGAACCTGAATCCAAGAGAAAGCTAAGGTACAATGACCTATGTCATGCCAAAGGGAGGTAGATCAAATTCTAGGAGGTAACTATAATGAAGCTACTGTTCGTCACGACATCGACCTCTCATAACAAGTGCAATTTTTTATTTTATTTTTGTGTGTGTACAAGTGTAATAAGAAAATTATACTATGTTTCGTGAACTAGATGCATGCAACTGCAACCACGACATAATGACCTAGGATGCACATCAAGCATTTGAAAGAAAAGAACAATAATCAACCGACAACAAAATAAGACTGACTACCCACCCATCCTACTCTGCAATGGTTAGGACCTCCAAGACACATAAGCAACACTCAATCCCAGGTTCCCATCGATTTTAACAATTTAAGGTCTCAGGGCTGGCGACTGTTTTGAGGAACATGGAGGTGTCTACATCCCGCCCGACACAAGCAGACCAAGCGTACTAAGCTAATGACAATGTGATAGTAAAAAAATATTAACTTATTAAGGTACTCACTACTATTACAGTATTGCATGGGAGGTGTACCTTCAATCAATTACAAGACAAAGACAATTAAATTAGCAAGTAAGGTAATTAACACAGTCCGTTCAACCTCCAACTCTAGCCCAACTTCGCATGTCTAAAGTGAATAATGTCAACGGGATATAATCAATTAGTCTTAAATAATTTCACTGTGCAAGTTTAAATTGTAATGTGCTCAGGGTCCCATCTAAAAAAATTGCCTTACATTATTTTTATTGATATAAGTATTATGTTTTAAGGTCGATATCTAATAATCATAGTAGATATATATAACAATGTCCCCAGTAGTAGATTATGTACATCTTATCAACCTTTACCCAAATTCCCATCCCACTAATATTAATAATAAAAACACTTCATGACACTAATATACTAACCCATCAAAAACTTAACCATTTCATAGCCATATAAGGATATCTAATTAAAATTTTTATAATATTTATATACTGCAATCATACTAAATAATAAAGAAATCTACTATGATTAATCAATCCATTACGCCATATTTAAAAAAAATTAAAAAGAATGTTGTCCTCTAGTCAACTCTCATACACACTGCTTCCAAACAAAACTCTAACCTAAAGCCCATCTAAAAAGTAACTTATGGAGGTTCCAATTTTTCATTGCTACTAGTAATATAGAGTTTTTTCTTTTTGCTCCTTAACACCATGTCGAGGGTCTTTTTCTTCTTTTCATTGAGTTTTGTGATTAATCTATGCATCATTGGTTTGTAGTTATCGATCTATTTCTATTGTTGATTCTTAGTTCTCAATATTTTTTATATAGCATACCCTTGGAATCATATTGTTCTTTTGCAAATATTGTAATCCTTACATTTCCTTTTTTTTTCAAACTGATTGTTTCCCTTGTAAATTCTCAAATTCAGTTGTTGCTAATCTTGGATTACAAGATAAAAATAATAGACAGTGCTTGCTTGCCCAACCAATGTAGAAATTGTTGATTTCTCACCATCTACACCAAAAACTTTCTTACTGTCACCATTCACCTCTAAAAGGGCTTCAAAATTTCTGAGTTTTTTTTCAAATAGGAAGCATGTGAGAATGTCTGAGTTTTTTCAAATAAGCTGCATGTCTCAATACTAATTCTGATTCAGTACTATTGTTCGATCTCCCACATCTTCTCATTCTACCTTAATCGGGATTTAAGTTGAATTCCTAACATCCTAGTAGTTATTCTTCACCAATTTATGATCTTTCTAAAACATTTCATCGTTTTGCAGCCAACCTCACAAACATAACAACACTCATCAATTGTTGTGGCTTCTTTAAGTCATGCCACCCTAGGATGTCTGTTTTACATGCCACCCACTTCTCTGAGGCATATTCATGACAGTATTACTCGTCATTGAAGACTAACTATAATTATCCT
This sequence comes from Picea engelmannii, assembly GCA_009831015.1. Lineage (NCBI taxonomy): Eukaryota > Viridiplantae > Streptophyta > Pinopsida > Pinales > Pinaceae > Picea > Picea engelmannii. Next base: position 132,208 of record ML819109.1, on the reverse strand, counting down.
ATTCTAATTTATCACTAGAGAGTATCTCTCACGTACTTAATTACCACATAACATCCATAATACTCTTGTCCAATGCACTCTTTTTTTCTAATTCCATGCCACGACCCGTATCAAAATATAATAAATAAAACTTAAATAAAAATCAATATATTTTTCTTCATCCAACTCTGATTTTTATGGATAATACTTTTATGGATTTTTATGGATAAAAATCGATATATATATATATATATATATATATATTTCCGGCCAACTTGGATTTTTTTTTTTTTTAAATTATTACTGTTTCTTTTACGAACTGTCAACAACTGTTGATTCTCATGGACGCATTCTCAGAACTAAATTTTACGAAACGGAAATGCCAATACACTCATTGCTAGAACGAATTCTCAGAGAAAATTTTACAAACGAAAATGCCATTACACTCATTGCCAGAACGAATTCTCAGAACTAAATGTAACAAAAACAGAATGCCAATACACTCATTGCCATAAGGAGTTCTCAGGACTAATTTTAGAATATGAAAATGCCAATACACTCATAGCCATGTTTAAAAATGCCCCCAGTGAGATATAAACACCCAAAGTCATATATATATATGCCCACATTAAACAAAACGCCCACAGTCATATATAAAAACACCCACTACAATTTATAAACGCCTACATCAATACAAAATGCCCACAATAATATATAAACGCCCATATCCATATATAAAAATGCCCACCACAATTTAAAAATGCCTACAACAATACAAAATGCACAAAATGCCCACAGTAATATATAAACGCCCCCATCATTAGAAAACGCCCATAGCCATATATAAAAATTCCCACCACAATTTATAAACGCCTACAACAATACAAAATGCCCACAATAATATATAAACGCTCCCATCATTACAAAATGCCCATAGTCATATATAAAAATGCCCATAGTCAGATATAAATGCCCACAGTCATATATAAATGCCCACATTAAAACAAAACGCCCACAGCCAGATATAACGCCCACCGTAATTTATAAATGCCTAAAGAACACCAATAAGAAATTGTAGCCAATAGTAAGAGAATGCTAGAGCCAAGGATAACTCATCGAAAGGATTGCAGGGTTATAACAGTCTAGGCATAGAAAACAACAACAAGGAAACAAGATAGTCCCAAATTTAACACATCAATCATCATCATAAGGATTCATATACAACTTTAAACAATTTTTCTATTATTCTTAAACAAACAAACGCACTTGCGTACCTGTGACCGACGCTGAATAACCCGAAGACGCTATCTCGCTTTTGAGCTCCATGCCACTCCTGCTCGCCGACCGCCGAGACCTCACCGGTACCTCCCAGCCAACGCTAAGGGTACTTTTCTTCCCCCTTAGCCCCCTGAGCCGCAAAGGGGCCACACACTATAATAACCTGAAGACACGATCCCACACTTGAGCTCCGTGCCACTCCAACTCATCGACCGTCGAGGCCTCACCGGTACCTCCCAGCCAACGCTAAGGGTACTCGGCTTCCCCCTTAACCCCCCGAGACACAAAGGGACGACACACTATCGAGATGGTACGTCTAGCTCCCAGCTCGCCTCGCAAGGCCTAGCTACCACTCCTATCCAAGCTGGGAAATCCTAACTACCCATAAGTAATCAGTTAAGTCACAAATCCGACAGCGTAACGTTACGCTAACAGCTAATCCCCCTCTTCCTTCTCTTCGCTTTCTTTTATAGAGTTTTTTTAGCACTTCCATCTTTCCCTAAATCACATTTAAATTAAGTTTTAATAAAAATCTTCTAAATATTCTCCTTCGCACAAGTGTCATCCATCCCCCACGTTTCTCCATTAACTATTTTCTTTAATTTATTAAATTGTCTTATTTCCCTCACCCATCTAGAGTTGCTCCTAAATTTACTCCTAGGTGTTCCTAGATTCCCTCATAGGGTTTAAATACTTTCCCTAAAATGAAGTTGCTAATTTAGTTCAAATTAGAAGGTTCGTAATTGCAGAATCGTTACTAAGTTGACCTCACTTTTTACCATAAGTTCCTTTCTTTCCCTTATTATGTTTCCTCCATTCCTGAGTTTCCTTATTTTTATTATTCCCTTCTTTCCCCTTTCTATTAGAGCCAAAATGGAAATTGCGTAAATTAACCTCTTTTCCTTTTTATTAATAATTTAATATCTTTTACACTTTCACAAGTTAAACAATTAAATTCTTCTTTACAATTTTAAATCTAGTGACTTTAATTAAATTCTTATTCTCTTCAATTTACCCCAAAATTTTTATGAAGACAAAACTATTACTTAAGTGGTTCTTAGTTTAATTTTAATTTTTATTAAATTCTCGCCTCTTGATTGTTTGGTAGACATCAATAACCCCTGGAGTCAACATTCCGCCAGGTGAACTTGTGGGAGACTAAGGGCTTCTAAGGAATAAGTCCCTCACCTTATTGCGCGCCCCTTAGAATCATCGTGAGCGACTGTCGCAGTCTGCCCTCACGACATCGTGGGTCCTCTCAAACTAGGTAATCGTTAACCTACAGTTTGAGCCACGGCGGGAGTGCTAGTAGGCTATGGCAGGGATGCTATCCACACCTCTCCCTCAACCTCTCTGGTAATTGTGTGTGGCCCCTTTAATCCATATGTGAGTTTGGTCGACAAGCTATCGTCAACTTGCATTATCAACAATCGTGTCAAAACATGTCCACATCATAACATCTACTCATATGTACTAAAATCAAAATAAACAATCAAACCCCAATAGCACACTCCCTTACTCGATTCGGAGTCCAAGGGGTTCCGTTGATGCCTCTGCATCCTCAAGGTCCAAAACCCTACACACTTAATAAAACCGAGTAAATAGCACCTGCCTATGTCAATGCAGAAAAACATCATGTCATCTATCATAATGCATCATAATCAAGGAAAAATGTTTTAATATCATAATAGTACGGATCACTTGCGAGCAAGTGTCCTTAAAGAATAAGTTTTCTCGGTGCGCTAGAGTGGGATCTTACATACACCCCCTCTTGGTCTAAACTTCATCCAGAAGTTTCATATTATAAATGCCGAAATAAATGTATCACAGTATCATAAGTCTATCTATCAAACAAAAATGGAAATTGTCGGTGCATATCATATGCGTCCTCCCAGGTTGCGGAGTGCAGAGTATTATTGTCCCACTAGACTTTGACCTGATCTACCATTCGACATCGTAACTGTTGAACATGGTGATCTATTATGAAGACCGGCTCATCCGTGAGTGCTCCCTCATCCGATACCAGCAAGGAACTCATGTCAATCACATGTGTAGGATCACTAATATAATGTCTCAAAACAGATACATGAAAAACATCGTGCATACGCCTCAAGGAATCAGGAAAGGCTAATCGATAGGCCGCGGGCCCCTTTCTCTCCACAATCTCAAAAGGTCCCATGAACCTAGGAGAGAGTTTAGCTCCCTTTCCAAACTTGATAGAACTCTTATGCAGTTTAACCCAGAAGAAGACTCGATCGCCGACCTCATAACTACGGTCGACTCAGTGCACATCAGCATAACTCTTCTGTCGATCCTGCACTTCTTTAATCCTTTGTCTTATGGTTTGCATTTGCTCTTCCATTTCTTGGATCGCTTCTGGTCCCACTAGGACCCTATCCTCAAGCCGATCCCAACTCAAGGGCGTCCGACACAGTCACCCATAAAGAAACTTGAAAGGCTCCATCTTAATGGTGCTCTGGTATCTGTTGTATTAAGCGAACTCTACTAGTGGCAAGAATTCCTCCCAACGATTTTGTTGGTCGATCACGTACATGCGCAACATGTCTTCCAAGTTTTAGTTCGTTCGTTCGGTCTGTCCGTCAGTCTATGGGTGATACGCAGTACTAAAGTTAAGCTGGGTTCCCAAGGCGTCTTGGAAAATCATCTAGAATCGTCCTGTAAACACCGATCCTCGATCGGATATAATCCTCTTAGGCAGGCCATGTAGCCTCACAATCTCACTGATGAACACTCTAGCAATGTCATGTGTCTGATACGTCGTATGCACAGGAATAAAGTGAGCACTCTTCGTCAGAGTGTCTACCACTACAAAGATCGAGTCATGTCTCCTTGCCATCACTGGCAAGGAGAACGCGAAGATAAATGTTCAAAGATGAACCATTCGAAAATGTGAAGATAATCATCCAAAAATAAATGCAGAGACGTATAATTCAAACGCAGAGATTTATCATTCAAGAAAATGCAGAGGTAAAATTTGTGGAAGGACGCAGGGATTATGATTGAAATAAAAACGCAGATATCAGAGATTAATCATAAGAGAAAAATACAGAGATAAGTAAGGGATATATAGTTGGGCGAAAACTTATCCTTTACTTATTATCCATGCACAGGAAATCAGGGCATTTAAATCTCAATTTTAAACATTGGAGTGAAGACAGTCAGTTAGGCTCCTGGCCAACTACTCAGTCACAGACTAATAACTTAAAGGATAAGGGATAAAAGATAAAAACACAATTTATCTTCGTAATAAATAAATAAAAACAACCAGAGATAATTCATTGAAATCAGAGTTTAGGTTCGCCATGAAAATCAATTCAAAATACAGCGAACATAAGGCTAGGATGACCTTAAGTTCTCTAATCATAAAATGTTGGGCTCATCAAACAAATTGCTCAAGGATAAAATGAAATCTCGGGATAGTTTTATGTTGATTAAACATAAACTTTAACATAGTAGAAGTACATTATTGAAG
>ML819109.1:22765-37311 GCA_009831015.1 Picea engelmannii | reverse complement strand
CGAATCAAAACTCCTATTTGTGAAATGATCCAAACCCACGAAAGGTCGGAAGAGGTTATGGATTCAACCAAAAACCCTAACACTTGGAACGACAAGGACCCTATGCATGTACATCCTTAGGATAAACATCGAGTAAATATCATCTTTAGATGATGACCACATGTGGCGCATGCAAATAGCAAGGCATGCTGGCTAAATGACAAGAACTTGGTGGAAAATTTAATTAAGGATGGTACTCAAAAAGGTTGAATTACCTAGTAAAATGTTACAACAACTTAGTGCATGCCATTTGTTAAACATTGTCTAATACAACAAACTTAGTAACAACACATATCAAATCCCGTATCAATTTTGTGTATTAAGCACCAAGAACCAAATAAAACCCAACTTAATGCATGTAAAAAAAAGGTATGGCACAACAATGATACCATGGGTGATAAATCATATGAGGTCGATTAGCAAGGAAACATGTAATACAAACATTTTGATAACAAAGAACTAGTATCATACAAAACTTAACCATATGGACAAACATTTTGATAACAAAGAACTAGTATCAAACAAAACATAACCATATGGAGGTTTGACAAGTAATCAAATAACCATAATCAAATAAGAGTAAATTTAGAATGTCGAGACTTGGCATATATGTACTTAGGTTATCAAAATAACAAGTCTTATGGAATAAGGTTTAGGATAACGTCGTATATAACTTAGGTGGCGAGAAAGTTATGGAGTGGGGTAAGAATGTTATTTCTTCTGTATCAATGAAAAACAACAGAAGAAATTACACAACCGAAGAATCAAGTTACCGTGGGTTTATCGAGTAAGCCGATATCTCCGTCCATCGCATCGAACTACACCGAATGTACAGGGAGGTGAAAGTTTGATGGTTACCCTCGCAAACAAATACGCAGGGGGAACCATTCCTCGAACAGTTCCCATGACATGTCTTCCATGGCCATGTTCAGCTGCGGAAGGAGCGTTTTCCACCATAGAAGAGCATTCCCCTTCAGTTGAAAGACCGCCATGTGGACCTTCATGTTGGAGGTATAATCGCGAAGTGCGAAGAACATCAACATATTCTCCAACCATGCCTCAGCGGCTGTGCCGTCTGGGGCGCCAAAGAACTCGGGAAATTTTACCTTCTCGAGTTCATGGTGAATGCTACCTGTGATGGCCAGTGCGCGTGGCAGAACCTCAGGGGGTGCCGACGCCCTGGCCTCATCTCTGTCCAAACGGTTGATCAGAGCCTCGGACATGCGCTGAACGGATATCATCATCCCAATAACATCACCAACTTCTATATGTTCCTTTCTGAGCACCTGCTCGCCTCCCTGGGGGTTAGACACCTCAGAAGTGGATGCTGCTAGAGGCGTCTCGCCTCCTCCCCTAGCACCTCGTCGTCTACCTCTGCGACGTCCTCTAACCATGATTACCTGCACCCACACAATCAAATCGATCAGAAACAGTATAATAAAACCAATTCATGTCAACGAAAGTCGCAGCGAACCCCAAGTCATGGGTCGAATCTGCTCTAATACCATATGTAAGCACCCTCCTAGTTAAGGACAACTACTCTGTCAACAGGTGCAAATTTTTTTTCTTTTTTTTTTTTTTGGGGTGTTAAAGTGTGTGCGCACGTGTAGAATAAACAACCCCCTCGACTCTACGTCACCACTCGAACCAACAAGACGCAAGTAAGATGAACACAATCAAGACGACCCGACATACCCCAGTGACAACAAGAATTAAACGGCCCTGGACATAAGGCGTGAAACTAGCAGTTGTAAGCAGAAAAAGACACCAGGGGTTAGGTACAGTCTTGGCGCAGAATGGAATAATCCAACAGTAGATTCACAGTAGTGGAACTGTGCCTTTAACATCTCGAGAATACTGATATGGCTCAGAGTGTGTCACAAGAGTGGAACTATGTCTATATCCCGCCCGACACAAACATATTACGCAATACAATACCCCCAAGTACTACCAAATCAGGGACAGTCATGACCTCTACGGGAGACGCAAGTCAGGAGGACTCCAATCGACCAACCATTATTGAGACCCAAAGACATCAATCAGGATTAATTGCTCCATTAATTATTATTAATCTAGGGATACCTTATCATTAACGCTTCAATTTAACGAATAATAACCTAACACTCTTAGACATCATCCCGAACAGTTCAATTAAACAATGTTAACCTTGCGACTCACCCAATCATCATTGACCTTACAAATTAAAACGACCCTTATTATTGCAATCAACAAGTAATATCAGAGCAAATAAACAATTATTAAAATTGTGAATCAACCATCGTCAATTCCCTGGCAAATAAAACAACCTTATCATTGCAAATTAACAAGAAATATCATGGMAACTAAACAACTATTATAATTGCAAATCAACCATCATCAATTCCCTSGCAAATTAATACAACCTTATTATTGGAAATTAACAAGTAATTATCATGGCAATTAAACAAATATTAACTTTCATACATCATCATTGCCCTGGAAATTATACGACCTTATTATTGCAAATTAAACGATTAATACCAAGGTAATAAAACAAATTATTAATATTGCCATTTTGACAAGCATTACCAATGCCATTAAGCAAATATTAAAATTGCGGCTTTAACCAATATTAATATTTCTAATTAACAATTATKATCATTGCATCCAATTTAAACACTATTAACATTTAAGCCTATAAMAAATAATCAATGAATGCCTATCATTAACTAGGCCAATAACGAGTATAATATTAATGTGGAAGCCAATAATATGTGAAAGCCAATATTAATATTGCACTTAAAACCATATCGATATTAACATTTAAACGAGTATTGTCAATGGCATTCAAATTTAAAGGCTATTAACATATAAGCATATAACAAGTATTACAATAATGCCTATTAGAATAATGCATATCTTATCATTACCTTCACGTCTCAATTACTCAAATAGAATAAGGGATTTAGGGTTAATGCTAACAAGGGGAAACTACAAGGATTAAATCCATGTAAAATCCATGTCCCCTTTTTATATAAACAATAATGAAATTAGTTGCCGGCAATAAATGACCTCGCTAAGACATAATTATTAATAAAAACCCAATATATATCATCTGATTAGCAATAAATAAGGATCAATTAATCGCTGGTAAATAATAACACTACTATGACATAATCATAATAAACTAATGAAATATCAGTTGAGTAACAAAAATAAAGATCTTTATCGTTAGGAACAAGGATAGCACGGCTACCTGGCGAATGGTGGGCACTCGTCACGCTACCCAATTCAGCGGCACAGCAACCCAACACCGTTTTACATGCCACAGAGGAGAAGGGGTTCTGGCAATCCCTTAGGGCACGCTGCGCAGGCTCCATGAAAATACAAGGATGGTAAAGACACGATCCTTCATACAGGGAAGATTTAAATTTTTTTTTTTAAAGGGTGGAAAACCAAGGCTAAACGATAACAACCATAATTGTAATGAACGACATGATTATAAAAAGTATAGATTCATTTACAAATCTGGACACCTGCTGGTAATGGATAACAAGACAGTGTTGATTCATGAGCAGACTGTTAACAGACATAAAGACAATACTGGAATGAGTAAATGCTTATAGCAGAGCTTGAAACCTGAAATTTATAGAACACAACAAGTGCTGGACTATAGGCTGATTGATACATAAAACCTGTGCACCATTACTAGAATAATAAACGAGTCGATGCCCGCCCAAGCAAGGAAAGATTCCTGTAGGATATAAAAATAAACAGACTCTTGAAGGATTACCGAATGTGTACAGTGAATGGCTCTGCTAAGATTCGAATAGATTGACGATGGTGTGAGGACTCTCAATGCCATTGTCACAATGGAAGATCGATAACGTATAACCAGAATTGTCACCTTGTGCCAATGCCATTATAACCTGAGTTTAAAACATGCATATTAACCATACTATTGAGCGGCAATGTTCAACAAATATTAAATTATCAGGTCAATCCAATATTAAAGGGATAATATAACCCTAACATGACCCGCCCATATTTGACTAGAATATTGAACAACAATAATGAAGCCAGGATAGAATCAATAACATTGGAACCATAAGGTTAAACAATATTATCAATACCTAATGTTAAACGCTAAAGGACCCTAGCATTAGAACGAGGCTAATTTTAGAATTTCTAGGACAGTTATAATACGGTCATGATATTTAAGGCGAGGCTCAGTTAAACCACAAAATTGAAACGAGGGTAGAACCAGATCTATAACCCACGACGATAGAGCCAAAATTTGAATTGATAATATTGAACCCAAATATTAAACAGCCGCAATAAAACGATTTCATTAAACGGTGATATTAAACCCTAAATTCGAAGATAATATTGAACACAGCCTTAAAAGGATAATGGAACCATAGGAGTGTAACGCAAGTATTAAATGGAAAAATTTAACGCAGCGATATTAAAAGCAGATACATTAAAACGCCGAGATATGAAAGCGAAATTTAGGTATGTCAAACGCAACAAGAAATGCCCCATTTAAAACCAGTAAGACGCGGCCATTTATACCATCACGCAGATCAATGCATACCCCTATGACAACAACTGTATAACACTAAGACGTAGAGTAAAAGCACAATCGCTCCATACACAGTGGCTAAACACGCCCATAAATCAAATGCTAACACACCCAGGAATAATTGCCCAACGCCCACTGTGTGTGATTCAACTACCCATGTAGGAGGTTGCTCACTGCGGGTGATAAATACGCCTCCGTACAAGAATGGTTTACTGTATCAATGAAAACGCCCAACCTAGGAAGGCTCACGGTATATAAATAACTCGCCCACCGAAATGAATAAAAACGACCAGGGTAGAATTTCCCACAGTATAGTAAAAACGCCCCAAGCACAAGATTTGCCCACAGTACAATGAATCCCACTGGAAGAAACATGCCCATTGTATAAATCGAACACCCACAGAAAGAAAAACGCCCATGGTAAGAAGAGACGAACCCCACGGTAAAAAAAAAACTCAAGAAGGAATAACATAAACCCACAACCATTTACCCGAAACCCTCGACTGAGCTCTTATAGAAATGAAGATCTTCTGAAATAACCTCATTTTTTTTTCCTACAAAGTATGAAGGACGAGGAAGCAATAGTTTGCAACAATACAACCATAATCGCAATAGTAAATCACTATCCATTCTACTCTACTCAGTTCAGGAACATACCTTTGCCTTATTCGCTTGTCGCAACGATTCCTATGCTCCTGCCGCTCCTGCTCTTGCTTGCCGACCGCAAAGAACTCACCGGTACCTCCCAACCAAACGCTATGGGTACTCTTCTTCCCCCTCAGCCCCCCGAGCCACAAAGGGGTCACACACAATGAGAGAGTAACTAGCTTCTCAGCTCGCCTCCAAGGCTGAGCTACCACTCCAGTCCGCTGAGAATCCCCAACTCCTACAAGAAACCAGTCCAGTCTCTAGTCTGGAAGCATAACAATACCAATCTCAACAAAGGTCCCTTTCTTTCCCCCTCTCCCTTTCTTTTATCCAGTCTCAAACCCTAATTCTTCTTTCTCTTAGGTTTTCCCCCCTTTTCCCTTTTGATTTTCTTATTTTTCTTTTTAATTTATTTTGTTTATATTATTTTATTTTATTTTTCTTTTCAAAAACTCAAAGAGTATGTGCGCTCATTATTAATTTCATTTTATTTTCACATGCTTAACTTTATTTGTTTACAATTTGTTTATAATATAAATATACATATATATATATATTCATTTTTCTATTTTATAAGCATGCATTCATCATTGTAGTTTATCATTATCCATCATTTAAATTTACCATTAATATATATATATATATATATATATATATATATATATATAGGATAAAGAGAGATTAGGGTGATGGAAAACATGTATAGGGGAAAAGTAAATGTATTACATAAAACGAATAAAGAGGAATTACAGGCAAAATTCTGGCATGGGTAAGGCATGGCCACGTGCCAAAAATCATACTAATTTTACATTCTAAAATTATGTTCCTGTACAAAATAACTACAACTATTTCCAAACTCATACTCCCTCCATCGCTAATCATCACATTTCAGGCACATCGAAGGCATCGGTTCCCCGCAGTTCAGACACCTCCATAATGTCATCCATGCCTACGAACGGGATAGAATGTACAACTACAACTGTCAAAATTCTGATAAACCATTTAAGTCGCTGAACGTTCATATTGGTTTTGGTTGGGTGAATTTTTTGCTGTTTCAAGTTAATGATCAAACGTGGCCTGATACGTCGTATGCACAGGAATAAAGTGAGCACTCTTCATGTTTCCTTGCCTTCAGTGGCAATCCAACAATAAAATCCATCGATGTAACCTCCCATTTCAATTCCGGAATGGCATGTGGTTGAAGTAATCCTGTCGGGTGTCTATGTTCAGCCTTTACCTGCTAACACTTGAGACATCTAGCCACAAAGTTGACTATGTCGGCCTTCATTCCTTTCCAAAAGAATAATGGTTTGAGGTTTGCCCTCATCTTCATAACTCCCGGGTGAGCCATGTAAACGACTCTATGAGCCTCGCTCAGGATCAACATCCTCAACTCGTCGTTAGGCGGTACCTAAATCCGACCTCTAAACTTCAATAACCCATCATTATCCAAAGAATATCCCCCATATCGTGGTACCGTCATCGTGTTTTGTCTGATAAAATCCTTGACTTCCTTGTACCAGTCATCATCATGCTGTAAGGTGAGAATCTTCTCACGTAGATTTGTTTGAAGAGGTAACACCAAAAAGATGTGTGGCCTCCTACTCAAGTCATCCACCACTCGATTCATTGTTCCTTTTATGTAAGTAATCTCGAAGTCGTATTCGCTGAGCATTTCCGACCAACACCGTTGTCGCGCGTTCAGGTCGCTTTGCGTAAAGATTTGTTGTAGTCCACAATGATCAGTCTTTAATTCAAATTTTCGTCCAACAAGGTAGTGTCTCCAAACCTTCAAGGCATATACGATGGCTAGTAACTCCAAATCGTGCGTCGTGTAGTTCTCCTCATGCCTTCTCAGCTTCCTCGAAATGTAAGCAATCACTCATCTGTCTTGCATCAAGACTCCGCCGCCTAAAACTTCCTTGGATGCGTCAATGCATACCAAGAAGTCTGCGTCCATGTCAGGGACCTTTAGTATTGGCGCAGTTGTCAACAACTCCTTAAGCCTCCGAAAGGCTTCCACGCATTTCTCTGTCCAAACAAACTTCTTGTTTTTCTTCTACAATTCCGTGATCGGATTTGCTATCTTCGAAAAACCCTCGACAAACCGTCGATAGTATCCTTCTAATCCCATAAAACTATGCACTTCCATGACATTCTTCGGCGCAGGCCATTCCATAATAGCCTCAACCTTGGCTGGATCTACGGCGATACCTTCACCGGAGATGACGTGCCCTAAGTAGTGAATTCTCGATTGGTAAAAAGAGTATTTAGGCAACTTACCATATAATTTGTGTTCTCGTAAACATTGTAGTACCAAGCGCAAGTGCTCATCATGCTCCTCCGTCGTCCGAGAGTAGATCAATATATCACCAATGAATACTTGGATGAACTTGTCCAAGTACTCGCGGAACACCCTGTTCATCAAACTCATGAATACCCCTGGGGCATTTGTCAGTCCAAAAGGAAAAACAGTAAACTCGTAATGTCCAAATCTCGTCTTAAAGGCGGTCTTAGGGATGTCATCCTCCTTGATCCGTAACTGGTGATATCTGGATCGCAGATCGATCTTGGAGAACATCGTCGTTCCCTTCATTTGATTGAATAGATCGTCAATTCTAGGTAAGGGATACTGATTCTTGATCGTCGCCTTGTTCAGTTGACGGTAGTCAATGCAAAGCCTCCACGATCCGTCCTTCTTTCGTATGAAAATAACTGGTGCACCCCACGGTGACACACTAGGATGTATCAGTCTCAGGTCCAACAACTCCTTCAGTTTCATTTTCAACTCTTGCAACTCCAGGGTCGACATCCGATAAGGCGTTCTTGCTATCGGTTCGGTTCCCAGTTTCAGGTCTATGGTAAACTCTAGTTCCCTTTCCGGCGACATCCTAGGCAACTCCTCTGGAAAAACATCCGCAAACTCCTTCACCACTGGAAGGTGTTCTAGACCTTCCGCTACTCCCTTCTCGTTGAGCGCGAGGATCGCATAAAGTTTTCACCCCTTGCACATACTCTTCCGTAACTGTAAGGAAGAGACGAACAACAGGGAAACTCCCTGGTTCCATCCTACAATCATACGTCTCTGTCCTTCATCATCAACCAAGCTCAACCGTTTCGTCTTACAGTTGAAAATCGCCTCATGCATTTCCAACCAATCCATACCGATCACGACATCATAAGATCCTAAGATCGTGATGTACAAGTTGACTCTCGTGACAAACTCTCCCAGGTTAAGGGCACAGCTCGTAACCTTTCCTCCAACCTTCTGTTTGGCTCCTGAAGCCATCTCCACGAGGCTAAACTCATCCTGTTCGACTGCCTTTACCTTAATCCTTTTTAGCGCTGCACCAGGAATGAAACTCTCAGTAGCTCCTGGGTCTATCAAAACGCTAAGGGTCTGGTCAGCGACCGTACCTGTCGTCTTGAGCACAGTCGACTGGTTCTCTGCCTGGCGGTTATTCACCACTGCATGAATCCGATGGGCCTTGCCCATATCTCCCACGGTAGCGGGTTTGACTGATCTGGATATCCTGGCCCTCTCCACAGGACAGTCGCGCTGGTAGTGTGGCTCCCCACACGTCCAACACCCCTTCTTCGACCCAGTAGTCCTGGTACCCGAAGTAGAAGAGGACTGTCCACCGGCCTGAAACCCTGGTTTGTTCTGCTGAACAGGCCTAAACTGCTGCTGCTGCGGGCGACGCTGCTGCTGGTGCTGTGGTCCTCGTTAGGGTGTCCGCTGCTGAGGCAGAAGTCGTCGAGGTGTAGTGAACGTGGATCCCCTCTGGAAGCCACGATGTCCCGGCGTATGTCTCGCTGGTTTCTGATGTCGCGGCGCCCCTAATGAACTCTGCCCTACGGGTCTCACTGAAGTCCTGGTCTCACCCCTGCTGATAAGATCCTCCTCTACTATGAGGGCCTTTTGGACAGCGTCGTGCAAGGTTTGAGGCATCAAGATCCTAACCTTTGCACGCAGACTGTTGTTAAGGCCAAACACGAGCAGGTTGACTTTGAGATTCTCTGTGTTAAGGTGCGGAGCATACCGGAGAAGCTCCATGAATCGTGCCTCGTACTCGGGCACCGTACGACCTCCCTGTCGTAGCGCATTGAACTCGTTGAGCTGACGCTCAATGAATTCCTCGGATAGGTATCTCTCTCGGAACCATTCCTCGAACAGTTCCCATGACATGTCTTCCACAACCATGTTCAACTGCGGCAGGAGCGTCTTCCACCATAGAAGATCGCTCCCCTTCAGTTGAAAGATCGCCATGCAGACCTTCATGATGGAGGTATAATCGCGAAGTGCGAAGCACATCGACATATTCTCCAACCATGCCTCGGCGGCTGCGCCGTCCGGGGCGCCAAAGAACTCGGGAAATTTTACCTTCTCGATTTCATGGTGAATGCTACCTGTGATGGCCGGTGCGCGTGGCAGAACCTCAGGGGGTGCCGACGCCCTGGCCTCATCTCTGTCCAAATGGTTGATCAGAGCCTCGGACATGCGCTGAATGGATATCATCATCCCAATAACATCACCAACTACTATATTTTTCTTTTCCGAGCACCTGCTCGCCTCCCTGGGGGTTAGACCACTCAGAAGTGGATGCTTTTGGAGGCATCTCGCCTCCTCCCCTAGCACCTCATCGTCTGCTTCCGCGACGTCCTCTAACCATGATTACCTGCACCCACACAATCAAATCGATCAGAAACAGTATAATAAAACCAATTCATGTCAACTAAAGCCGCAGCGAACCCCAAGTCGCGGGTCGAACTGGCTCTAATACCATATGTAAGCACCCTCCTAGTTAAGGACAACTACTCTGTCAACAGGTGCAAAATTTCTTCTTTTTTTTTTGGGGGGGGGTGTTAAAGTGTGTGCGCGCGTGTAGAAGAAACAACCCCCTCGACTCTACATCACCACTCGAACCAACAAGACGCAAGTAAGACGAACACAATCAAGACGACCCGACATACCCCAGTGACAACAAGAATTAAACGGCCCTAGACATAAGGTGTGCAACTAGCAGCTGTAAGCAGAAAAAGACACCAGGGGTTAGGTACAGTCTTGGCGCAGAATGGAAGAATCCAACAGTAGATTCGCAGTAGTGGAACTGTGCCTTTAACATGCCGAGACTACTGATACGGCTCAGAGTGTGTCGCAAGAGTGGAACTGTGCCTTTAAACAGCCCGATACTCTTGATACGGCACTAGACTCCTTCCACCGGATTTACACATAGAAATAAATAATAAGATACAAGAGGTGTCTATATCCCGCCCGACACAAACATATTACGCAATACAATACCCCCAAGTACTACCAAATCAGGGACAGTCATGACCTCTATGGGAGACGCAAGTCAGGAGGACTCCAATCGACCAACCATTATTGAGACCCGAAGACATCAATCAGGATTAATTGCTCCATTAATTATTATTAATCTAGGGAGACCTTATCATTAACACTTCAATTTAACGAATAATAACCTAACAGTCTTAGACATCATCCCGAACAGTTCAATTAAACAATGTTAACCTTGCGACTCACCCAATCATCATTGACCTTACAAATTAAAACGACCCTTATTATTGCAATCAACAAGTAATATCAGGGCAAATAAACAATTATTAAAATTGTGAATCAACCATCGTCAATTCCCTGGCAAATAAAACAACCTTATCATTGCAAATTAACAAGTAATATCATGGCAACTAAACAACTATTAAAATTGCGAATCAACCATCATCAATTCCCTGGCAAATTAATACAACCTTATTATTGCAAATTAACAAGTAATTATCATGGCAATTAAACAAATATTAACTTTCATACATCATCATTGCCCTCGCAATTATACAACCTTATTATTGCAAATTAAACGATTAATACCAAGGTAATAAAACAAATTATTAATATTGCCATTTTGACAAGCATTACCAATGCCATTAAGCAAATATTAAAATTGCGGCTTTAACCAATATTAATATTTCTAATTAACAATTATKATCATTGCATCCAATTTAAACACTATTAACATTTAAGCCTATAAMAAATAATCAATGAATGCCTATCATTAACTAGGCCAATAACSAGTATAATATTAATGTGGAAGCCAATAATATGTGAAAGCYRATATTAATATTGCACTTAAAACCATATCRATATTAACATTTAAAYGAGTATTGTCAATGGCATTCAAATTTARAGGCTATTAACATATAAGMATATAACAAGTAWTACAATAATGCCTATTARAATAATGCMTATCTTAWCATTACCTTCACRTCTCAATTACTCRAATAGAATAAGGGATTTAGGGTTAATGCTAACAAGGGGAAACYACAAGGATTAAATCCAKGTARAAKCCATGTCCCCTTTTTATATAAACAATAATGMAATTAGTTGCCGGCAATAAATGACCTCGCTAAGACATAATTATTAATAAAAACCCAATATATATCATCTGATTAGCAATAAATAAGGATCAATTAATCGCTGGTAAATAATAACACTACTATGACATAATCATAATAAACTAATGAAATATCAGTTGAGTAACAAAAATAAAGATCTTTATCGTTAGGAACAAGGATAGCATTACATTACCCTACGCCCACATTTATTGTGCCCAACCCTAAATTCTGAGCGTCGAGGTGGAAAAAGCTGGCGTTCAGCTCACTGCCCAACACAGGTTAGTGCACGGCTACCTGGCGAACGGTGGGCACTCGTCACGCTACCCAATTCAGCGGCACAACAACCCAACACCGTTTTACATGCCACGGAGGAGAAGGGGTTATGGCAATCCCTTAGGGCACGCTGCGCAGGCTCCATGAAAATACAAGGATGGTAAAGACACGATCCTTCATACAGGGAAGATTTAAATTTTTTTTTTTTAAAGGGTGGAAAACCAAGGCTAAACGATAACAACCATAATTGTAATGAACGACATGATTATAAAAAGTATAGATTCATTTACAAATCTGGACACCTGCTGGTAATGGATAACAAGACAGTGTTGGTTCATGAGTAGACTGTTAACAGACATAATGACAATACTGGAATGAGTAAATGCTTATAACAGAGCTTGAAACCTGAAATTTATAGAACAGAACAAGTGCTGGACTATAGGCTGATTGATACATAAAACTTGTGCACCATTACTGGAATAATAAACGAGTCGATGCCCGCCCAAGCAAGGAAAGATTCCTGTAGGATATAAAAATAAACAGACTCTTGAAGGATTACCGAATGTGTACAGTGAATGGATCTGCTAAGATTCGAATAGATTGATGATGGTGTGAGGACTCTCAATGCCATTGTCACAATGGAAGATCGATAACGTATAACCAGAATTGTCACGTTGTCCCAATGCCATTATAACCTGAGTTTAAAACATGCATATTAACCATACTATTGAGCGGCAATGTTCAACAAATATTAAATGATCAGGTCAATCCAATATTAAAGGGATAATATAACCCTACCATGACCCGCCCGTATTTGACCAGAATATTGAACAACAATAATGAAGCCAGGATAGAATCAATAACATTGGAACCATAAGGTTAAACGATATTATCAATACCTAATGTTAAACGCTAAAGGACCCTAGCATTAGAACGAGGCTAATTTTAGAATTTCTAGGATAGTTATAATACGGTCATGATATTTAAGGCCAGGCTCAGTTAAACCACAAAATTGAAACGAGGGTAGAACCAGATCTATAACCCACAACGATAGAGCCAAAATTTGAATTGATAATATTGAACCCAAATATTAAACAGCCGCAATAAAACGATTTCATTAAACAGTGATATTAAACCTTAAATTCGAAGATAATATTGAACACAGCCTTAAAAGGATAATGGAACCATAGGAGTGTAACGCAAGTATTAAATGGAAAAATTTAACGCAGCGATATTAAAAGCAGATACATTAAAACGCCGAGATATGAAATCGAAATTTAGGTATGTCAAACGCAGCAAGAAATGCCCCATTTAAAACGAGTAAGACACGGCCATTTATACTATCACGCAGATCAATGCATACCCCTATGACAACAACTGTATAACACTAAGACGTAGAGTAAAAGAACAATCGCTCCATACACAGTGGCTAAACACGCACATAAATCAAATGCTAACACGCCGAGGAATAATTGCCCAACGCCCACTGTGTGTGATTCAACTACCCATGTAGGAAGTTGCTCACTGCGGGTGATAAATACGCCTCCGTACAAGAATGGTTTACTGTATCAATGAAAACGCCCAGCCTGGGAAGGCTCACGGTATATAAATAACTCGCCCACCGAAATGAATAAAAACGACCAGGGTAGAATTTCCCACAGTATAGTAAAAACGCCCCAAGCACAGGATTTGCCCACAGTACAATGAATCCCACTGGAAGAAACACGCCCATTGTATAAATCGAACACCCACAGAAAGAAAAATGCCCACGGTAAGAAGAGACGAACCCCACGGTAAAAAAAAAACTCAAGAAGGAATAACATAAACCCACAGCCATTTACCCGAAACCCTCAACTGAGCTGTTATAGAAACGAAGATCTTCTGAAATAACCTCATTTTTTTTTCCTACAAAGTATGAAGGACGAGGAAACAATAGTTTGGAACAATACAACCATAATCGCAGCAGTAAATCACTATCCATTCTACTCTACTTAGTTCAGGAACATACCTTTGCTTTATTCGCTTGTCGCAACGATTCCTGTGCTCCTGCCGCTCCTGCTCCTGCTTGTCGACCACAAAGAACTCACCGGTACCTCCCAACCAAACGCTAGGGGTACTATTCTTCCCCCTCAGCCCCCCGAGCCGCAAAGGGGCCACACACAATCAGAGAGTAACTAGCTTCTCAGCTCGCCTCCAAGGCTGAGCTACCACTCCAATCCGCTGAGAATCCCCAACTCCTACAAGAAACCAGTCCAGTCTCTAGTCTGGAAGCATAACAATACCAATCTCAACAAAGGTCCCTTTCTTTCCCCCTCTCCCTTTCTTTTATCCAGTCTCAAACCCTAATTCTTCTTTTTCTTAGGTTTTCCCGCCTTTTCCCTTTTGATTTTCTTATTTTTCTTTTTAATTTATTTTGTTTATATTATTTTATTTTATTTTTCTTTTCAAAAACTCAAAGAGTATGTGCACTCATTATTAATTTCATTTTATTTTCACATGCTTAACTTTATTTGTTTACAATTTGTTTATAATATAAATATACATATATATATTTTCATTTTTCTATTTTATAAGCATGCATTCATCATTGTAGTTTATCATTATCCATCAT
>ML819109.1:3532-17018 GCA_009831015.1 Picea engelmannii | reverse complement strand
CGTGGCTCGAACTGTAGGTTAACGATTACCTAGTTCGAGAGGATCCACGATTCCGTGAGGGAAGACTGCGACAGTCACTCACGATGATTCTAAGGGGCACGTAATAAGGTGGGGGCCTTATTCCTTAGAGACCTTAGTCTCCCACAAGTTCACCTGGCGGAGTGTTGATGATGCAGGAGCATCGCTCACTAATCAAGCGAGCCAACACGTGGAGCAGGAAAGACAGCTGGACAACACCTACAAATTTTGAAATGCTTTGGAAGTTGTTGCGCCTCTCTTTAATGAAGGCATTCATAGAAAAGCACATTTGTATTGTAACGGGGGACCTTGAGCCTTTAAGCTCTCGTCCTTATGTAGATGAGGCATTCAATAGATTTAATGTTGTTAGATAGGAATTTAATTGTAGATTTGATAGTTGTATAAATCGAGAGGGAAAACGAAATATAGGCACCCTCCTTTGTACATTGTATTATCATTATTCAGAAGCATTCAAGAGTAATAAGAGCAGAGCAGAGCAGAGAACTTGTGAAGAACACCCATGTACATATTGAATTAATAGAAGAGAACCTTTGATTCAATTTCATGGTTTGTGTTGTTTCCTCTGTGTTGATATTATGCTCATGAATGTTTTCTTTGTATGCATTTGCTTTTGAATATCTTGTGCATGTGATTTCAGAGGTTTACTAAAGTTTGGGAGAGAAGAGAATGAGTTTCAATTGTTTCTCTGTCTGAGCCAGGAGATTCCTTAATCGAGTGTAGTCGAATTCATCCGCATAGAGTGCGTTGATGAGGCCAGAAAGTTAAACCCTTATTCTCATTCGTTCAGAAATCGATTGGGGTTGGTGGAGCCATACAGGAGAAGTGCAGGCAGAACCGGAAGTCTCAGTTGTGGATCTGGGTAGGAAGCTAAGGACTGTTGTTGCAGAGAGTGCACAGAGTCTGGGAGAACTCAACACTTCGAGAGTTGTTGGGTCGAGCGCAAGGAGTGCGCAGATATTCCTCTGAAGGAGTGGGAGAAATTAAGCTCAGGAGGGATAGTTCCGTCGTAGACACTGTGGAGACAGATCCAGGAAAGGCTCAAGCAGAACAGAGCTTTGAAGCAGGAGAAAACCTCAAGGAGGAAAATCGATGACCATAATTCGCTAAGGAGATTCACGAAATCCCGCTGACCGTCAGATCGGGGAGAAGCTGTGAGGGATTTAACCTGTAGGCGCAAAGAGGGAACCGACCATCGGGATTCGGCATATCGGGATTCATGGAGGTGAGAGTTTCATACTCGTCGAAATCGCGATTCGCTATTTCCTGAAGCTATTGGAGCCGTTGATTGAGACGGGGACAGGTGGTGCAAGATCCCGGAAGGTCAGGATTCGGCGTTCGGGATTTTCCATTGCGAAGGAAAAGGGCCGGCGAAATTGTGATCCCGCGTTTCCCGATCGCGCAGGGAAAGGATGTGACGTGGCGTGGAAATAGTGCACGTGCCATCAGAGTTCGGGGTTCGGGGATTTGCGAAGGCAGCGAACCTCGACATCATATACGTCGATTTCCCGATAGAGAAATATCCAACGTGAACGAAAGCGTTGACTGTTGACCATCGGGTTTTGGGGTTTTGAGTAGCACGAGAATGTGCACATAGGTTTCGCGATATCGCGAAACCCGATTTCCCGAGACAATTGCCGGGAGATCAATAGAGAGTCTTGTGGGTGACAAAGAATCCCGATACGGGATTTGAAGAGTGATATAGCTCTTTGGGCCTGAGTTGAAGAAGGTCCTGGTGAGAGCGGGTTGGACCACAAGGGTCGCGACTTTGCGTCAAGTGGTATTAGAGCCGGAATAGTTCTTTTCTTTCTGTAGTGAAGAAGGAGAGAGGATTACACCATGCCGCCTAGAAGAGAAAGGCAGTCACCTGATCGAGAAGACAGGGATGCGTGAAGAAGAGGAAGACCAGCAGGGAATCCAGAAATGGAGCGCCAAATGAGAGATCTCCGAGAAAGGCTTGAGGAGATGGAGACAACGCAGAGACGCGGAGTTCGCGCTGGAGAGTTCAGTGATTCCAAGGTGGAAGAGGAAGCTGGAGATGATGATGGAGAGGTCACAACAGAGGATGCTTCGACTGAGCGATTAATCAAAGCTATCGCCAGGATGAGTTCGAAGACGAAAATGGACATTCATGTCTATGAGGGGAATCTAGATGCAGAAGAGTTGTTGGATTCGATCCGAGCACTCGACATCTACTTCGATTATGAAGACATCAAAGAGGACAAGAAAGTAAGGCATACTATTACCAAGTTGAAAGGACATGCAGCCTTATGGTGGGACGAGCTGCAGGAAGATAAACGTTCCAAAGGAAAAGAGAATATTAAAAGCTGGGACAGGATGATCGCGAAAATGAAAGAGAAATTCATCCCAAGGGATTATCAGATCACACTGTTCAGGCAAATGTAGAACCTGAGACAGAAGTTGATGACAGTCAGGGAATACACTGAGGAGTTCTACCGACTGAACATCAGAGCAGGTCATCGAGAAAGCGATGATGAGAAGGTGGCGAGGTATCTGAATGGATTGAGGTATGACATTCAGGATGAATTGAGCATGGTTACCATCTGAACAGTTGAGGATGCATACCAGATGGCTCTGAAAGCTGAGGAGAAGTTGAGCCGTAAACAGGGTCAGCTAGGGCGAGGCAAGAGTCAGCCCAGAGGCAAGGCAGTTGCCCCAGAAAGAACACAGAACCCCAAGGAGGAATGGACGAAGCCTCAGGGTAAGATGGAAAGGGGCGTAACCTCACAACAGAGGCAACAATATGCTGAGCCGAGGAGACAGCATACAGAGCAGGGTGGCGGATATGTTGATGCAAACACATTTCCTCGTACCAGAGGTAGAGGAAGAGGGCGAGGAGGAATCGTCACCTGCTTTACATGTGGAAAGGACGGACACAAAGCCGTTGATTGTCCATATAGGAAACCGGACCGAGGAGAAACTCACATCACTGAGGCGCAGAGGCATGATACTGAGAGCGAAGATGCAGATAGTGGAAGATTGCTTGGGATGCATAAAATCCTTTTGACACCTGAGAAAGAGGTGGAAAGCTCAGTGCAGAGGAGCAGACTGTTCAGAACGGCTTGCACAGCCAAGGATAGGAAATGCAAGGTCATAGTGGACAGCAGGATCACCGATAATCTCGTTTCGACCGAGATGGTGGAAAAGCTGGAGCTGGAAACAACTAAGCACCCGAGTCCATATAAAGTCTCATGGCTACAAAAAAGACACCGGGTAAGTGTCACTAAACAATGCTTAGTTAAATTCAAGATTGGTAATTACCATGATGAGATTCTGTGTGATGTCATTCCCATGGATGTATGTCATATATTGCTGGGTAGACCATGGCAGTATGACAGAAATGTGGTTCATGACGGAAGGATGAACACATACACTTTGGAAAAGGATGGGAGAATCCATAAATTGCTTCCGATAAAATATAAAGAAGTGAATCCGGAAGTAAACAACACAATACTTCTCATGAGTGGGAAGGAACTTCTCACAGAGATGGAGAAGAACGAAGATCCACAATTCTTTGTTGTCAGGAAGCCAAGAATTTTCCTGACAAGCACAAGAGTGGACGACTTACCAGACGAGATTCAGGAACTGTTGGGAGAGTTCACTGATATCATCGTGGACAAACTACCTCGTTCGTTGCCACCGATGAGGAGTGTGAGTCACCACATAGACCTCATACCAGGAGCAAGTTTACAGAATAAAGCTGCGTACAGATTGACACCCCAAGAAAATGAGGAGGTCAAAAGGCAGGTACAAGATCTGCTGGACAAGGGACTGGTCAGAGAGAGTCTGATTACATGTGTTGTTTTGACAGTACTAAGTCCGAAGAAGGATGGAGGCTGGAGAATGTGTACAGACTCCCGGGCGATAAAAAAAATTACCATCAGGTATAGATTTCCACTGCCGATAATGGATGATCTGATGGATTGCCTCAGTGGGGAAAATTATTTTTCGAAGATTGATCTCAAAAGCGGATATCATCAGATTCGCATGAGAGAGGGTGATGAATGGAAGACAACATTCAAGACAAATGAAGGTTTGTACGAATGGCTGGTCATGCCGTTTGGCTTGACAAACACGCCGAGCACATTCATGAGACTGATGAATGAAGTCCTGAGGGAATTCATTGGCAAATTTGTGGTCGTGTATCTGGATGATATACTGATTTTCAGTAAGACCAAGGCTGAACACTTGAGACATTTGGCCATTATAATGAGGAAGCTATAGCAAGAGAAGCTATTGGTCAACATGAAGAAGTGTTCCTTCATGAAGACATAACTCATTTATTTGGGTTTTGTTATATCGGCCCATGAGTTGAAAATGGATCCTGAAAAGGTAGAAGTGATAAAGAATTGGCCATCACCGAGAAATGTTTTTGAGGTGAGGAGTTTCCATGGTTTGGCTAGTTTCTACAGAAAATTCATTAGGAATTTCAGTGGAATTAGTGCAGCAATGATGGACATAGTGAAGAAGCGGCATAAAGTTTTTCATTGGACAGTAGAGGCTGAGAAGAGCTTCAATCTGTTGAAGTGGAAGATCAAAGAGCAACCAATTCTTGTGTTGCCTGATTTCCAGAAGACATTTCAAGTGAAATGTGATGCAAGAGGATATGCCGTAGGTGGGGTCTTGAGTCAGGATGACAGGCCAGTGGCATATTTCAGCGAGAAACTGGACGATGCAAAGCTGAAATACTCCACGTATGATAAGGATTTTTATGTCATCATATAGGAATTAAAGAAGTGGAGGCATTATTTGATACCCAAGGAATTTGTATTGTACAGTGATAATCATGCATTGCAGTTTGTGAGTCAACAAGAGAAGTTGAACCAGAAGCATGCAAAATGGGTAGAGTACATGCAAAATTTCACATTTGTGATCAAACACATTTTAGGAACTGCTAACAAAGTGGCTGATGCTTTGAGCAGGAAATGTTTACTGTTGCAGGAGTTCACAGTCAAAACTTTAGGTTTTGAGAACCTAAGGGACATGTATGCTGGAGATGCAGACTTCAGGGAAGCTTATGAAGCAGCCGAAAACCCAGTTCTCAGGGATCGAAGTCCTTAGATATATTACATGATCCAGGATGGATTGCTATTCAGAGGCAATCAACTGTGCATTCCAATTTTCTCCATGAGGGAGAATTTGGTGAAGGAAAAGCATAGTGGCGTATTAGCAGGTCATTTTGGACATGACAAAACATTCGCAAAGTTGAGCGAATCGTATTTTTGGCCGGGCATGCGAACCAATGTCAAAATATTTGTTGACAGATGCCGGTTTTGTCAACATTCAAAAGGCAGAAAGCAAAATGCAGGGTTTTATCAGCCATTGCCCATACCTGAGAGGCCATGGGAGGCGATCAGTATGGATTTTGTTCTGGGATTGTCGAGGACGCAGAGAGGAGTTGATTCCATCTTTGTGGTGGTAAACAGGTTTTCGAAGATGGCACATTTTATTCCGTGTCAGAAGACCAGCGATGCGACTCACATCGCAAATTTGTTTTTCAGAGAAATCGTCAGACTGCATGGATTGTCGAGAAGCATAGTCTCGGATCGGGATACAAAATTCATAGGTCATTTTTGGAGGACACTATGGAAGAAGCTAGGAACTAATCTGGCATTTAGTTCAGCTTATCATCCGCAGACGGATGGGCAAACAAAGGTGGTGAACAGAAGTCTGGGGGATCTATTGAGAAGCTTGGTGACAGAGCACCACAGCAATTGGGACCAGATATTACCGCAGGCAGAGTTCACGTACAACGATTCGGTGAATCGGAGTACAGGAAAAAGCCCATTTCAGATTTTGTATGGGCTATAGCCGAGGGGATTTTTTGAGCTCAGGGAGTCATAACAAGCTGCGACTAGCAGTGCTAGCGCGGAGGAATTCGCTGAGGCCATGCAAGAACTTCACAGTCAAGTGAAGCAGAAACTGATGAAATCAAATCAGGAGTATAAGCGCAGAACCGATCAGCGGAAGAGACAACTTCAGTTTGAAGTTGGTGATATGGTTCTGGCACACTTGAGGAAGGAAAGGTTCCGAAGGCGAACATATAATAAGCTCAAGATGAAGACAATCGGACCATGAAAAGTCCTGAAGAAATTCGAGGAGAATGCATATGAAATTGAGTTTCCATATGGCATATTTATACCCCTATACCCCTATGGCATATTTTTAATGTTTCATATTTATACCCCTATAGAGCTGGAGAAAAAGAGGTTGGAACTGAGGAACCAGTGATCTATTGGCAGAAGCAATTACCAGTTGTAGAGAAGCCGCAGATGGAGTGTATACTGGACAAGCGAGCGGGAAAGAAGACCAGGCGAAAACAGTATTTTGAATACCTGGTGAAATGGAAGAATCACCCAGTGGAGGATGCCAGCTGGGAGACTGAAGCAGTTATCCAAAAGCATGGATACATTGTGCAGAAGCTCATGGACAGGAGCCCATGAAATCTTTCAAGACAAGGAGTATGATGCAGGAGCATCGTTCACTCATCAAGCGAGCCAACACGTGGAGTAGGAAAGACAGTTGGACAACGCCTACAAATTTTGAAATGGTTTGGAAGTTGTTGCGCCGCTCTTTAATGAAGGCATTCATAGAAAAGCGCATTTGTATTGTAATGGGGGACCTTGAGCCTTTAAGCTCTCGTCCTTAGGTAGATGAGGCATTCAATATATTTAATGTTGTTAGATAGGAATTTAATTGTAGATTTGATAGTTGTAGAAATCGAGAGGGCAAACGGAATATAGGCACCCTCCTTTGTACATTGTATTATCATTATTCATAAGCATTCAGGAGCAAGAAGAGAAGAGCAGAGCAGAGAACTTGTGAAGAACACCCATGTACAGATTGAATTAATAGAAGAGAACCTTTGATTCAATTTCATGGTTTGTTTTGTTTCCTCTGTGTTGATATGATGCTCATGAATGTTTTCTTTGTATGCATTTGCTTTTGAATATGTTGTGCATGTGATTTTAGAGGTTTACTGAAGTCTGGGAGAGAAGAGAATGAGTTTCAATTGTTTCTCTGTCTGAGCCAGGAGATTCCTGCATTGAGTGCATTCGAATTCATCCGCATAGAGTGCGTTGATGAGGCCAGACAGTTAAACCCTTATTCTCATTCGTCCAGAAATCGATTTGGGTTGGTGGAGCCGTACAAGAGAAGTGCAGGCAGAACCGGAAGTCTCATTTGTGGATCTGGGCAGGAAGCTAAGGACTGTTGTTGCAAAGAGTGCACAAAGTCTGGGAGAACTCAACACTTCAAGAGTTGTTGGGTCGAGCGCAAGGAGTGCGCAGATATTCCTCTGAAGGAGTGGGAGAAATTAAGCTCAGGAGGGATAGTTCCCTTGTGGACACTGTGGAGACAGATCCAGGAAAGGCTCGAGCAGGACAGAGCTTTGAAGCAGGAGAAATCCTCAAGGAGGAAAATCGACGGCCATAATTCGCTGAGCAGATTCGCGAAATCCCGTTGACCGTCAGATCGGGGAGAAGATGCGAGGGATTTAACCCGTAGGCGCAAAGAGGGAACCGGCCATCGGGATTTGGCATATCAGGATTCACGGAGGTGAGAGTTTCATACTTGTCGAAATCACAATTCGTGATTTCCCGAAGCCGTTGGAGCCGTTGATTGAGACGGGGACAGGTGGCGCGAGATCCCGGAAGGTCGGGATTCGGCGTTCGGGATTTTCCATTGCGAAGGAAAAGGGCCGGCGAAATTGCGATCCTGCGTTTCCCGATCGTGCAGGGAAAGGATGTGACGTGGCATGGAGATAACACACGTGCCATCGGAGTTTGGGGTTCAGGGATTTGCGAAGGCAGCGAACCATGACATCATATACACCGATTTCCCAATAGAGAAATCCCCAACGTGAACGAAAGCGTTGACTGTTGACCATTGGGTTTCAGGGTTTGGAGTAGCACGAGAACATGCACACAGGTTTCGCGATATCGCGAAACCCAATTTCCCGAGACAATTGTCGGGAGATCAATAGAGATTCATGTGGGTGACAAAGAATCCCGATACGGGATTTGAAGAGTGATATAGCTCTTCGGGCCTGAGTTGAAGAAGGTCCTGGTGAGAGAGGGTTGGACCACGAGGGTCACGACTTTGCGTCAGTTGACTCCAGGGGTTATAGATGTCTACCAAATAGTCAAGTCGGCGAGTGGCACCCTTGGAGCACGTGGTGCGTCCTGAAGGGCACGTTGCGCAAAAGTAACACAAGTTTGTGAGTGGCACCCTTGGAGCACGTGGTGCATCCTGAAGGGCACGTCGCGCAACAGAGGAAAACAAGGTGAGTGGCACCCTTGGAGCACGTAGTGCGTCCTGAAGGGCACGTCGCATTGATGATGAGGATGAGACAACCTAGATGACCCTGAGACCTTAACGCCTGATGAAATTCTTAAAACGACTCCCCTAATTAATTATCGCCTAGTTCAAATCTAAACCTAAATTCAAAACATCTCTAAGATAAAATTTGGATTAGCCTTAAGAGAAGACCCTCCAAAAAAAATAAAAATAAACTTAAGGACATAAACTAAAACCCTCCTAAGTGTTAGTTAAAGTCTTCTTAAAATTTGAGGGGGTAAAGTAATGAGGGAGATAATTTAAGTGAAACCCATGGCCTTTAAAATTATAAAGAAGAATTAAAATCATTAAAGTGTGGGAGTATAAAAGTTAGGATTTTAGAAATACAATGAAAGGTTTAATGAGTGCTTTTATCTTTTTGGGTTTTAGGAAAAAAATAAAAAATAAAATAAAAAATAAAATATAATAAAAATAAAAAATATATATATATAAAGGAAAGGAACAATTAATAGAAATAAGGAAACTTGTAATAAAGAAAACTTAATAAAGGAAAGTAAGGAAACATAAGGTAAAAAACAAAAAGGAATCAACAATTAAGGAGTTACTAAAAATCAACAACTTCATTTTAGGAAAGTTATTAAAAGCTGAGATGGGATCTAGGAACCCTAGGAGTAATTCTAGGAGCGACTATCGGAGGGGTGAGGGAAATGAGTCTTTTATTTAAATTAAAGAAAATAATTTTGGAGAAACATGGGGGATGAGTGACACTTGGACGACAAAGAATTTTTAGAGGTTGTCATTAAAAAAATTAAATTAATAATGATTAGGAAAGTAGGTGGGTCTCAAATTTCTATAAATGAAGGGGAAAAGAAGGAAGAAAGGGGGGGAAACGGTTAGCGTAACGTTACGCTTCCGGATTTTGGCTTGACTGTTCGCTTGTGAGGAGTTGAGAATTTCTCAGCTGTGTTAGAGTGGTAGCTCAGCCTTGGAGGCGAGCTGAGAAGCTAGTCTTATCTCTGGAACTTGTGTGGCCCCTTTGCGGCTCGAGGGGCTAAGGGGGAAGCAGAGTACCCCTAGCGTTTGGCTGGGAGGTATCGGTGAGATTTCTACGGTTGGCAAGTAGGAGCGGCAAGGAGGGCGGGACATCGATCGAGGCAGTCGCAAGGAAAAAGGTACGCACGTCATTTAGTAGAGTAAATGCATTAGGTTATGATTAGATCTGCTTATGTAATGGAAATCTAGATGGATGAATGTTTAATTTCAATCGATGTTGGTTATCGTTGGGCCAAATGGTCGTTCATTCATTGCTTAATTTTACTGTGTCACTGCAAAATTTTACTGTGTCACCTTGAGTAATCCTCCAGCCTTGAATTTATCTTTTCTTCTCCATCCCCTCCGACAAATTTCACTGTGTATTGTCATGCTGAACCACCCATTCGGCAATTTTGTTTGGATTGGTTACTGCGTTGTGGTTCTGAAATTTTTGTTGTGTTAAATTGTTAACGAATTGGGTTTTTGGAATTTTCAATTTTGTATCTCGTGTTGTTTATGATGATAGAACACGTTTGGGGAAAACGATTTATTGTGGGTGTTTTAAATGGCTTTCCTTGTATGTATTTGTGGTTACCTCTGTGTGCTTGGTCTGCGCTCTGATTCAGAATGAGCATCATTATTTCGTTTTTGTATACTGTGGTATTGGGCGTTCTTGCAACTGTTATTGGGCGTGTTTGCAACTGTTATATTGGGTGTTTCATTTATATACAGTGAGCAATGGTTATGTGGGCGTTCTCTTCCAGACAGAGCCTCTTTATATTTCGTTTTATCTATTGGGGCCTCCGTTTTAATGATAGATGCAAATCTAAATTCAATCTGAATGCAAATCGGAATTGCATTACATTTCGTTTTATCTATTGTGGTCTACGTGTTAATGGTAAATGCAACCTAATTGCAATCAGAATGACAATCTGAATCTCTTTACTCTTCATTTGATTTATTGGGGTATGCGTGCTCTTCCAGTCTGATCCTCTTTACTCTTCATTGAATTATTGGGGTTTGCGTTCTCCTCTAGACTAAGCCTCATTACTCTTTGTTTCTATTTATTGGGGTCTGCATTCTCTTCCAGACCGGGCATCATTACCTTTCATTTTTTTTTCTATTGGGTATGCGTTTACTATCCTAGATGCCTGTTCTGAGCGCCCCACATAAGGCGACCTGAGTCCAACTGTCGTTGGGCGCATTACTTGGCGAGAACCATCATGATCTTTAGTTACCCATTTATCATTTAAATGCCCTATATTTAATGGAATCATATTGTTATTTAGTTGTTGATTAATTGATAGTTATTTGATTGTTATAATTGTAATGCGGAATCAGTTGCATTATCAATTATTTACTTGCTACGTTTTTCGGTTGCGTTTTATTATTGTCATTGCGTTTTTGGTTTGCGTTTTGGGTGTGCGTTTTGTGACTGTCACTGCGATTTGGTTTGCGTTTTTGGGTTTCTGTTGTCTTAGTTATGATATTTCTTTTATTGAAACCGATCTTCATAAAACTGGACAATTAATATATATTCCATTGCATGCAAACAGTTATTACAGCAATGAATACTCGTGTGGGTTGCAGGGACGTAATTTAATTAATTTAGTATATTTTGTTGCCAATTAATAGAATATACAAAGTGAGGTCAAATCGTTGGTAATACTGTTATTGCCGCTTAATGCATTGAGTGTTAGTACAACTTATGTTTGTGTGATAGCAAATTAGAGGTAAGGTAGTTATAATTTATTGCAGAGATACCCTGAGATATTGCTAGGATGTCATTACTAATTAGCAGAGCTTGATAAACGTTATAGTCACCGATAATATATAATTATGATGCTATGGCTATATATTGACATATTCATTAATTGTTATCTTTAATTATTGTCTTTTAATAATGATAGTTTGTCATTCCGAATATTGCCTTTTAATCGTTGTCATTTTAAAATTTTATTGTTTATAGATTGCCATTTTTAATTATGATGTATGTGGTAATTTCAAATTGATGTCACCTGTAGTTATGAGGTAATTCCATATATTGACTTCTTTAATTGATTGTTATCTTAATTTATTGTCAATTGTAATGTGGATAGTTTGTCATTGTCATTTTAAATTTTATTATTTATAGATTGCCATTTTTAATTATGGTGTATATTGTTAATTTCAAACTGATGTTACCTAATTATGATGTTATTTTAATGCATTATTATTTGAACTTTATGATCATTGATGACATCGCATTGTGAGCTCCTCCTGTTTAATTGAATGTTTTATCTTGGAAGGTCATTATAATTTTGGTGGTAGTAGCATAAGAGGTATTGTAATTTTAAAAAGGATGGCCAGGATACGTGAGATAAATGAAAGGTGTTTAATATTTCTGGGCATTGTCTGTAACTTTCATCATTATTAATAAACATTACGGTGTAGTAACCTTGAGTTAAGTGCAACAGAATTTCTGAGACTGTATCGAGGGTGTTGTTCCTTGTAGATAAGGTTGGGCTTGGTTCATAAACCTTCCGTGTGTCGGGACTGTTGGTTAGGTGGGAGGTAGACTCACCGCGTAACCTTAGCATTTATGTCTGTGTGTGTGATACTTCGGTGTAAAGAATCCAGTGCCATATCAAGAGTCTCGGGCTGTTTAAAGGCACAGTTTCCACTCTTGCAACACACCTGATGGAGATTACTAGTTTATGCCTGAGCAGTCGGCCAGGAGCCTGTCTAATCTTCTTTCGAGAAGACATAAGACTAAAAGCCCTGCTTTTCTGTGCAGAAATAGTAAACTCTACTGAAGGATTCTTCCTTCAGTGACTGTACTGTACTTAACACCTGGTGTCGTTTACTGCTTACAGCTGCTAATTGTACGCCTTATGTCTAGGGGCGTTTATTGCTTGTCGTCACTGTGATATGTCGGGGTCGTCTTGTTGTGTTCATCTTGCTAGCATCTTGTTCTAGGTCGGGTTACTAGTTTCTGCCTGAGCAGTTGGCCAAGAGCCTATCTAATCTTCTTTCGAGAAGACATACGACTAAACACCCTGCTTTTCGGTGCAGAAATAGTCACCCTCACACCATGGACTCTTCCCTCTGTGTTCTTATTGTGCACCCCCAGTATGTATTAATGTTTGTGTGGTGTGCCTTATGGCTATGGTCGTATATTGTTGCAGTTCCTCGTTGTGTGCCTTCATTCTTCTTGTGCTAAACATCGTGGTTGCATCTTGTTGGTCGTCGAGTGGCGACGTAGAGTCAGGTGTGTTGTTACTTCTACACCCGTGCACACACCTTACACAAAAAAAAAATTATGCACCTGTTATTAGAATGATTGTCGTAACGACGAGGACGTTACACTAGGGGACAAAATATCCATCCATATTAAGGATTGGACAAACTAACAAATACATAAAAAAAAAACCAATAATAAATTAAAACAATACTTATTTTATTAAAAAAAAACACATTAACATTAATTTTTTTTCCCAATTACCCACAACTTGAAATGCGCCATTAATAAATTAAACTTTTGCTAAACAGAACTACATTCACATTAAAAACTTTACCCACTTGGGTACCAGCTTTTATGAGAATGAGATAAGCATTACATATACTTTAATGTTGTCGAACAATATCCATTTAGTTTTGTATAAATTAATGATGGCATGTCATCTCTGAATTTGAAGATTTTTATTTCATCTTTTATTTCTTACGACTTAGGGTTTTTGTTTGATTAAATTCTCATTTTCTTACAAAATAACTACAACTGTTTTCAAACACATAGTTCCTCCATTGCTAATCATCATCAATTTCTACCATACTCCCTCCCATTGCTAATCATCCCATTCCAGGCACATCGAAGGCATACTTAAGAGTTGGGGTTTTTGTAATTCTCATTTTCTACCTAACCATTGCGACAATCCTTCCGAAAAAATGAAATTCAATCCAAATTTCGACCCTGCCCAAAATCCTGAATTAGTAAGTGTTTCTAACCCTTTTACTTCACATTATTATGCCTCATCCATCATGGCACATAAAAGGTTTATGTCTAGTTACATCTTTAGGCTCTTTGAAAAGAATATAAATGAAATCTTGATATTTCAATTTC
>ML819108.1:11906-29118 GCA_009831015.1 Picea engelmannii | reverse complement strand
TTAAGTAACATTATACAATATTACATAGTGCACTACTTATAGGCATCTACAACATGTAAAAACCTAATTGATGGTGCCTAAAATGTTTACATATCCATGAAGATGATTGGTTTTGATCCAATGCATATTGGGATTCTATTATAGGTTTCGATCACCAATCTAATGCTAGTCAGTTAACCTATCGACCATTTAGTTGGGATCTAATTGGATATGATCCATTTGACCATGAATCAACCTAGTGACCATCAACTTCACTTTACCATCCATTCAATCAATCATTGAGTCGATCAACCTCGATTGACTGATTTTCCACTACAGATAATATAATAGCTCAACCTTCTCCCAATTTTGTTTTCTTTTCAAAAAATGAGAAACAAAATTCCATTCGCTAACCCAATGATGAAATTCCCATTGCCTCTCTACACCATCAAAACTTCACCACACTCATATACTTGTTCAAAGAGTCTATTACATTTTCCAAAGTGTCTACCTTATCTAGAACCACCTTCTTTCTTTCCACTATGTCTCTCACAAAATGGTATTGTACATCAATATGATTTATCCTAGAATGATAATCTTGGTTCATTAAAAAAAAAAAATCAGTTTGATTGTCGCAAATTATTCTCGTGGTTTAATGATCAAACCAAATCCCTAAACACAATCTATGCAAGAAAACTTCTTATTTTTTTGCATGAGTGGCTAGCATCTATTCACATTTTGTTGTTGAAAAGGATAAAACTACATGTGGCTTACACATCCATCTAATTTCTCCACTGGAGAATCTAAAAAAATATCCATTGGTCAATCTCCTTCGATCAATATCACCATCCTAGTTAGTGTCGATAAATCCATGTACATTTACTTCACTGTCAGTTTCAATTTTCCCTTGGTAACAAATCACATACTTTGTTGTGCCACATAGGCACTGAAACACTCTCTTGATAGAAGTCCAATGCTCTTTCCCATGTGTTAACATGTACCTTCTCAATACTCCCAGTACATGGGAAATATATGTTCGAGTTCAAACCATTTCATACACTAGACTACCAAAAAATCTAGCATAGGGAACATGTGCCATGTCCTCTATTTATTCTTGTGTCTTTATACACTATTCAATACTTAGTTTTACCTCCATAGCAATAGGTACCTTGATCGGTTTGCACTCCTACATGTTGAAATGTTTCAAGACCATTTCAACATACTTCCTCTATTTTAACCAAAGTTTTCTAACTTCCCATTCTCTTTTAATGTCCATCCCAAAATGAAATTAGCATCATTGATATACTTCATGTAAAACTTGGAGGATAGCTCCATTTTCACCTCCTTGATAACATCCATGTTTTTTTCCAACCAACAACATGTCATCAACATACAATGCTACATAAATAAATTGATTGCCTTCTTCCTTGTAATACACACAATGATCAACCTTACTTCTCACAAATCCCAATCTGAGGATGTATGTGTCAAAATTTTAGTCCCACATCCATGGTGATTGATTTATACCAAAAAGGGATCTCTTCAACTTGCACACCAAATATTTCTTTCCCTTTAATGAAAATCATTTAGGTTATTTCATGTATATTTCTTCTTCAAGGTCCCCATGTAGGAACATTGTCTTTGCATCCTTTTTCTCTATCTCAATATCAAATGTTACAACCAGGGACATTAATACCCTAATGGAAGTTAATTTTGAAATAGTAGAGAAAATCTCACTGAAGTCGACTCCCTCAACTTAGGAATACCATTTCTCTACCAGTAGACCTCTATATTTCTCGACTTGACCTAGTACATTCAATTTCTTCTTAAACTCCTACTTCATTAGGTACCTCGACCAAATATCTTGTCTCATTCTTATGCAAATATTTCACTTCCTCAACCACGACATCATTTCGTAGTTTACCCTTTGTTGATTCAACTACCTATTTGATGATATTAGGTTCATCATGAGTGGAAGATAACACAAATGTAGAAAATAATTCATATGGACTTCCCATCCTTTAGCATTAGTTATACTCTACATCATCCAACAATATTGTTTTTGGATTCTTCCTCCAAGAATACATCTCCCCCGTCATACTTCTCATATTCACAAAACCATTCCCACTGAGGTGTCATATTAAAATATGCACCTAAGTCAATTAACAAAACATCACTATATGATTGTGTATTGGTTGATGTTAAATACATGTCCCTTCCTTTGTCTAAAGATTTATTCTCTCATTTTACTTCTTCTCATTAGATCTTTGATTTTTCTTATCCTCTTTTGAATTGCAATCCCTTTTGTAATTTCTAGATTTACTACACTTCCATCATCTTCTCATCGACTGAACCAGGGATTTAGATATACCCCTTGACTTAGTCTTTTGAATACTGGAGAATGTACCTTTTCCTCTATCGATTGGTAAACCTCTCACCATCAAGGAATCCTCAGTGAATCCTTCCATGTTCGTCCTCCTCATTTCCTATGATAGTAGAGATGAAACCACATATTTAGGTGTTAATGTATTGAATTAATCCCAATATCCATGACTATGTTATCCCATGAATATAATAAAGAACATGACACCTTGATACATTTATCCTCCTTAGTGCTTTTAATATCCGTAGACAACAACTAACTTATCATATTATTGAATTCATTTAGGTGATATACTATTGAGCTCACATCACTCATCCTCTAAAGATACACTTTCTTTTGAATAAACAACTTGTTTACTAGGGATTTCGACTCGTACAAGTTACCTAACTTATCCCATAGTCTTAGATGCAGTGTCTTCACTTGAGACATTTAGTAGGACCAGATCTACAAGAGAAATTTAATTCACACTCATTGAATTCTTGTCAAGTTTCTCTCAATATTCCTTTGACATACCCATTTGAATTGTTATTGGATAAACAACAACCCACTATTCTCAATCTACAAGGAGATCTTCCATTTTAAGCTTCCATGGATCAAAATTTTATTTATTAAACTTGTCAATATCATTTATAGAACTTATTTCCATTCTTTAAAGAACTAATCATTTCCTTACATCTCCCAGTACACCTAGTTATACCATAGGTCCAAGAATAATTCTATCCCTCAGTGACAAAGGTGTCACCCTGAAGCCAAGATCTGATCCATATCATTGAGACTTTGAAAATAATTTGGAAACATGAAAAGAGTATACCTAAAAATATTCAACTTTTTAAATGATGGTCAATTGATTACTATTTTAAATGAAAGATTCACCCTATCCTCCATATAATGAACTAATCATATACAATGAAATTGAACTAATCATATACAATGAGGTTGATATTTAAATTATAGCACAAAATCCATTCCTTTACCCTGCTCAAATACAAGATCCACTCAACCTTGCTTTGATACCAAATGTAGCAGAGAAACTAAATTTTCTCTAAATAAATTTAGACAAGCTAAACCCAACAAGAGAGAGAACAAAGAATTAAAACATAGAGGTAATGATGAAAATCACACATAATACACATAGATTTACCTCAGAAACCATTAGCCATGAAAACCAAAAATTATTGAGTGAATCTCTCTCCTTTGTTGTCTTATTCATTCACATAATAGAGAGTTACATGATTAACCTTATTCCACACCTAAGACACAATCCATCATCCTACTATATTTTGTTACCACAAGAACAACTCTATGACCATTTGAATTACATAATCATTACTAATGTGATCTTACAAGGCACACACAACTCTCTATCAATCTCGCTCAAGTATCATTAGACAATATTACATAATGCACTATTCATATGAATCTACAACATGTAAAACCCTAATTTGTGGCACTTGTAGTTGCAAATCCATAAATATGATTGATTGCTATGTCATGAATCTTGAAATTTTGTTATAGGTTTAAACCATCGGTCGAATACCAATCAATTATCTTATTGACCATCTAGTCAACCTCCAGTCGACTATTTGCCAATCAACCATTAGTTGACTTGAAGAACCTCGAATTGAATTAATTATCTATTCGCTCAATCACCTAG
This sequence comes from Picea engelmannii, assembly GCA_009831015.1. NCBI lineage: Eukaryota > Viridiplantae > Streptophyta > Pinopsida > Pinales > Pinaceae > Picea > Picea engelmannii. Next base: position 25,102 of record ML819108.1, on the reverse strand, counting down.
TGGATCAACCTCTATTAACTAGTCGGTTGAATGCGTTTCCACCAAAATTAATATAACAAACCAACAAATATACCTGTAGGATTTCTTTTCCTATCTAAGCACGTAATTTCACCAAGTTCCACATGTATTAAGGTGTTGTTGGCTAGAATATTTCCAATCCCATGGGTCTCCTTGGTTTTATATCCCCTTACATTATTAACACCCATGATGTCACATCCCATCGGATAGGAGTTTGACTAGTCTACATCTTAGAGAACGAAGTTCATACTTATTTGTATCAATTGATGTACACATGTACACATCAACTGAAATTCCTACTATTTGGTATCAACTGATGTACACATCAGGATAGTTCATGCCTCGTGACACTTGCAATTTCTAGTTTCATTGGAAGAACCCTGAAATTATAGGCCATCAACGCCATTAAGTACTAACACTTTTCATAATTAATCATATAAATTTCTATGAAGTGTTATCCTAAATACACTACTTTACTATTACCTATGCCCTTGATGGTGATGCAAATTTCTACTTCATAGATTCTTAAGATACAACATCATTAGTGATATTTTAAAAACTTCTAATTCTCATATAAGATCCTTCAACATAATTTCTGCTATTGTAAATATGCTTTGATAATTTCATGAGCATGGGACATGCTCTCCATGTTTGTATAAACCAATAAGATATTCAGAGATGTTTGATTTTTGCAAGTGGGTTCTCAACGCTCCTCCAAGCGAAGTTATTTTATACACAGTGTCTCTCTCCCTCTCTCTATTTTATTAGTATAGAAGCATTAAGTAAAAAAATAATGATGTATTTCAGATATACGACTTCATCTAACCTCATACATCAAGAGGAAAATATTATCATAAAAAAACACTCACAAAGATATAAATGTGATTAGTGGGAACATCATCAACACATCATAACAAAGTTCTATAGCTTGGAAATTATACATGACCTTAGCAGAGTAACCAAAAATATGGAAAATGGGCATTTATCTATTTGTGATACTTTCCCATAATCATTTTGCATGATTTGTTCATCTATTTCTTTGATAACAATGAAAATCTGTAAATTTGGAAAACTCAACCACCTTCAACACAATGAATGAAAGTAATCCCATCAAAGGTACTCTAAATCTAGTGCAACAAAGAGACTCAACCTCTATCACAATTCAATACCAATCCTTTAATGTTTCTATGTTCCTTCAAGAATGTGGAACTACAACTACAATGTGGGCCATTCACACTTGAAGCTAGTTCTAATTGAGCTTGAATATTTCCTATAAATTGGATGCCATGTGGAAATATTTGAGAAGAAGAAATTGTAAAGTTATGTTGTTAATATAGATCATTAGATCCTTCATCTTAATATCTCTCTTGTTCATAAATAACCACATGCTTGTATTCATAATCTTCCTTTGAAGAACCAAATACACTTCTTCAATTTAGTTGTGTGTGTGTGTGTGTGTGTGTGTGTGTGAGAGAGAGAGAGAGAGAGAGAGAGAGAGAGAGAGAGAGAGAGAGAGTTCCATTATAAACATAAGAAACCCTCCCAAGGAGTGTGGGAGAGCCGATCATCTCAAATTATTCTCTGTAGTGAAAATTACAACTTATTTCCATTGATAAATGAATATTATTACTTCCCTTGTGTTTCTTTCTGCAACTTTCATGGTTCTTGTTTCTTTTCTATTCTTTTCTTTATGGTTTTCAATAGTGTTCATTTTATGGATTAACATCCTAGCAATTGATTGTTATATAGTTTTAAGACTTGCTTTAGAAAAGCATTTTTGGATCACCCTTATGACCAAAAACCCCAAACAATATGTTGAACCTCAATCACATATGGGGAATATTTTAAAACATTTGGAGAGAATGAATATTCAATGCAAAAACCATGATCATTCATCTCTCCAGGATCTGTGTCATCAACAGTCCAGCTTATTAACATAGAATGACTTAATTCCCAAGATTGATATGAGAAAGTTGGATGGTAAGGATCCTATAGCATGGATATTATAGATAGATAAATTATTTGATCTACACCAAGTTCCAACTTTACAAATGGTTACTCTTGCATCCTTGTATTTAGAACTTGATCAATTTGTCTAGTATTAATGGATATATGAATGAAAAAAATATTGTATTAACTCTTGGTCCCCTTTTATGGATGAATTGATAGAACATTATGGGGATACTAAGAAAAACAAATCATTTGGTTAAGTGATAAATATTTGGAAACAAGCTCCAATTATAGAGAACATTTAGAAATTTCAAAAGTTGAGTCCCAAAGTAAATAAAATTCCAAAGGGTAATTTTTAGATCTCTTTATGGGAACTTTAAAGGAGAAAATTCAACACGAGGTGCATCTATTGGAACCTAAATCCATGGAGCATGCTTTCAATGTGGTAAGGAAATATGAAAGTAAAAATATAGAAACTTGAAAAGTGGAAAATAAAAACTATAGAGAGAACCATTGTAATACCCCGGTTTTGAGTCACCAGATTAATAATGTACTTTGTTTATTTGATAAAAGACTGAATGACCTATAATGTTGAAAGGCCAGAGCACCTAGAAATGTAATAATTTGAATAATAATGATAAAATATGACATTGGATGCAAGACATAAAAGTACATATATAGGGGGCTATTATTCTATGGGAGAGGGAGCTAAAGGTGCTAAGTATTTTTATTATATTTTGATCATGCATCTTGGTTTTAGAGGGGAAAAGTGGTTACGTGGGATTCTTGGGGAGGTAATGTGGTTCTTAATTACATGTAATTATATAAACCCCACTTTTGGGATGTTTAGGGGTTACTCACTCATTTTAGTTCTCCATTCATTGTTCTTCATTCCTTATTGGTCTTGGTCTGGGCATGGAAAATGAATTATGGGAGGAAAAAAACCATTTCTTGTTGGCTGTAAGTAACTATTGATTATTAAACAAATGAATGGATCCATGTGTGCATGATACTGATGATAGTTTTTAAATAACTACCCATAGATGAGAATCATTGGACTTTCTAGATTTGAGATTTCTTGAAGAACAACAGAGGAGTCCTAGAAAAGAACTGGAACAACATGAGGGATTTATTTGCAGAGAAAGGGGTTCAATTATTTGGGTTTATACACAATAAAAGGGGAAATATATCAAGTAAACTAGATTGTTGTGTTTTTGGGAAAACTGTAAGATCTTGCTAGTTGGTTTTGTGTGTTAGAGTTAGCCTAGGAATCATCCTTGTGGATTCATAACCTTGGCTCGGGGGTGACCTGTTGTTGAGAGATAGAATAAGAGTGTCTACACTAGGGTGGAACATCTACCATCTGTAGCCAGTTGGTGAATTGGTTTATTTACAGATATGTTCTCTTTCTATTTTCTATCTATTTTATATTACGTTGTGTATTGATTATCTCTGTGTTGATTTTACCATGCTTTTATTTTTATAAGATACATTGAGAATTTTACTATAACTGATTAGCATGTTATCAAATATTGGATGAGATATTGTTTGGAATGCATGTTTATTGATTAGTTAAAGAATGGTAACAAAAATTCAGGATTTTCCCAGAATACATAAATTTAGAGGAACCTGGAATTAGGTGCATCACAGATCGGTATCAGAGAGTATTTGAGCATTTGATGGTCGATGGGTTCATTAAAGATTGGTATCAAAGAAAATGTTTTATTTTTGTTGGTAATGGGTAGATCACAGATTGGTATCAAAGAGCTATTTCTAGTGGTAGGGCTGTATGGGATAACTTGCAAGTCAAATCCTTTATAATTTTTAGAGAGGCCAAAGCAGTAGGTGTTGGGGAAACTAAACATCGTTTCTTGGAAATATGGATTTTTGTGATATTGGAAAAGTATGGGAATTGTTTAGTACAATGATGTTATCATGATGTGGAGGTCACGTGGAAGTTCGAGGGTGGTAGGTTGGAGACATGGTGGCAGGGTGTTAGACCATCGTGGTGAGGCTACTAGTGGAGCGATGACCCGATACCACAACTTACAAGTGTTATTGGAGCTGGGAGATTAGTGTTATTACATGGTTCACATGGATATTTTGAAATATTTTTTGGAAATGAAAAACCAATTAGAAAACACCACGCTCCATGGGTGGTTTTTGGTATCGCATCACAGAGGTTTGATAACCCTCTAGCAATTTGGCAATGCAAAGTCATTGTGGACCATTGATCATATCCTAATATCGATTGTTAGATATAAGGTGGGGATGGGTTGTGCACTGGAGGTAAGGTGTGGAGGTGGACATTACCAATGACATGGGCCACTGCAGTGGTTCCATGTGGTAGGTGATATGGGTGGGTCTTGTATCTATTAAATTTTTTATTTTATTTATATATATTAAAGAGAGAGGTAAAGTAGGAAGATAGAGGTAAGGAAGAAGAGAGAGAGGGGGAGGATGACAAGGCAGGAAAGGTGGTAAGAGGGGTGACATGGAATCCCCTTATATTTCCATGCGGAAATGTGGTGACACATCAACATCCATGTCAGTATATGCCACATATGCAAATAGTTTCCTATGTTTAAAAAATAAAAAAATTAAAAAAATCATATTTTGGCCATAACTTAAGAAAAAAAACTCAGATGGATATAAATGTTTATGGGTTTTTTTGGTAGTTGGGATTTCTAAAAAAGTGATAAATAGGGTCAGTATCCATTTGATGAAAGAGAATCGCCATCAAAAATTAAAGAGGCCAAGTGGAGGAAAACTCAGCACCCAACGCGTAAATTTTAAATTATTTTTAATTCTGAGGAGAGGGCATCATTATATTTTGAAAGGATTGTAAATTAAATATTTTAAATGTTTTGAGGAAATATCCATCACATAAGGCCACCGATGATTGTAATGATCTTAATTACCTGTAGGCTTGTACATATTTCGATCATCATAACATATCTAAATGTAATGTCCATTTATTGTAATATGCCTTAGTAGATAGGTTCTTTAATTGTGATAGGATAGAACTAAGGTAGTCGATGGAAAATATCAAGAAGCCTCTCCATGTATAAATATATGTAATTGATGACCAAATGAGTTTCTTGATTATTATCTTAGAGATTTGTTGAATTTGTAGTGAATTACATTATAGAGAGTTGCAAAGATCTGTATGAAACTATGTACATACATTACTAAAGGAATACAAGAAGAGAGTTTTAATTCCAAATGTGGGTTGTGTGTTCATCTTGCTTCATTAAGTACATGTGATGTTTATTTCTGTTCTCTATGTTTTATGTGTATTATATGCATGAGTATGACTTTCATGGTTAAGTGTGGAAACCTTTGACGTTTCTGTAAGTTTCAATTGTTTCTCTTCTGATAGTTGTGGTGCAAGGAGTCCATAGTGCTCGTAAGGAGTGTGAAGGATGATTCAATATTGAATCAAAATCTCAAAAGAGGTAGCATGAAATTTTACAGTCGAAGTGCAAGGAGTGCATAGTTGCACAGTGGAGAGAAAAATCTAGAGAAGACCCGTGTAAGGAGTGTGTCAGGACAACACTTAGTCGAAGTATTGAAGAAGTCACGAAGGGGATGAGTGCAAGGAGTGTGTGGGGATGAGCGTGAGGAGTGCGTGAGAAGTTCAAGGATGCAAGAAGGGAAAAAAAGGCCTGAAACCTTGAGGAACAAAATATCAAAAGAGATAGCGAGTACAAGATTTATGAAATAGGGACATAGAAAATTTCCTAATTCTAAAATCTTTGAAGTGTTCAGAGGAGGCGTTCGAGGTTTGAATCACTCTGTCTAGTCAATATTAGGAATATTAGCAGTCAGAATCCCTTGAAAGGGGAGGAATTTTTTTATTGAGAAGTCAAACGAACAAGATCCATTCGGGGAGAGTTAGGATCATCCAAGACCATTAGATTTGGACAAGTAGTGAGGGCGTTAAATCCCATAAGTCCTTCAGACTTCGCATATTCATAGGATTTCACACTTAGAGTGAAAATGAGGAAGAAATATCAAAGTTCCGAAGTCCAAAACCTAATCCATATCATAGATCTATGACAGACACTTTTCAACAAATCCATGTGTCCAGGATATCGACACTCCTAAAGGAAGGGGGAATTGTAGTGGAGGTTTGAAAATATTCTGAAGCTTTCAAGAGAGGATGAGATCCTGACCATTGGCTACAATGGAAATGTGGTAGTAGATCCAAAGGTCTAGAGAACCTGTGCTCCAGAGGAAAGGAGTGAAAGGTGACTGGGAGAAAGCATTTCCTAAGTCCCTAAGGTTGGGATTCATTCCAACCGTTGATATGAAGGAGGACACGTGGAGGAAGGAAACGTCCTTCAATGTTTCACATATTCGGAAGATACAAGGGTTCACACAACACATACACATGCACCCTAGAATTATAAAACAGATTTGGACCATCCATCAGTCGAAGTGTAGTAGCCATTGATCTGAATCCTCCACAATTTCATAGTTTCGACACTCCAATAGAATTATGGAGAAGCATTGTGAAGAACCCCCAAAGCCTGAATCAACTAAGTTGTTACTAGTCATTGATCCAGTAAGAGAGTAGGAATCATTCGATCCACTTCAAATTTCAACTCTCCAGGAGCTTGGTGTGTTGAAGTGGCTATAATCAATGAAGCATGGAATTACAAAGTCAATCCCTACCATGGATTTCAACAGGTCCTATGGATCATTGATCTTGGTTGCAGTCTAGTGATTCTCCACTTCGACATTCAAGAGGAGTGTGTTACAAATTCCTTGAGACTCTCAAATCATGATAGCTACGAAGTTCCAAATTCTTCATATTTTGGAGGGTTATCCCATGGTTTTAGCGCACAATTCCTTGGAAATATTTGTTGGTGCTCAGGGACCCATGAAGAGCATATTTTTCACTCAGGAAGAAGAAATTAAGCCTTGTGTAGCGAAAATAAGGGCTTAGAAATAGCATGTGAGTTGATTTATCTCTTGAAGTGAACGATCCTTAGATCGGGAGGTCGCGTAGGCCCCATTAGTGGGTGGGGGTATGCATCAAGTGGTATCAAATCACGAATTAAGATCTCTAAGAGAAGAATAAAGTTCAAAATTGTTGATTAATTGGGTTGGTTGTCATTGATGTCAACCCTTGAAGAAATTTCGGTAGCGAATTATGGTAGCACAAAGGTTTGAGTAATGGATCCAAGTTTATTTAATGTATAATGGTATGAATTTTGATATATTTGCAGGTAATACTATTCTATATGAATAGTACATGTCATGCCAATTTTGGTGGTATGTGGAACGTCACATAACTCCTCACAGTTTGAGAGTTATGGCATTATGAAGTTGAAGGACCCTCATATGATTGGCTTGAAACCCCAAAAGGTCAAAGAGGTCAAATTTCTTGCAAAAAAGAAATTATTTAAATAATAAACTGAAGTGAAAAATTCAAAGAGGATTATTTAAATAATAAAGTGAAGTGACAAAGTCAAAGAGGATTATTTAAATAATAAAGTGAAGTGTCGAAATCAAACAGGATTATTTAAATAATAAAGTGAAGTGACAAAGTCAATGAGGATTATTTAAATAATAAAGTAAATAGAGAACTTTCTAATTATGGAAAGTGGTTATAAGAAGGTTAATCCTAAAATGATGAAAATGGGTTAAGTGGTCAATTGGCTATTGGATACATGGACAAGTGGCAAATTGGGAAAAGTTGGACATAGGTGACTATGTGGACAAAGTGGTTATGTGGAAAAAGTGGCCTAGAATATGCTTCTAAGGAAGATACTTGGAGAGTATAATAAATTTCAGAGGGAAGGTGAAGTAAAGAAGGATGAAATTCAAGGGAGGATAAATTCTTTTGATGATGCTTTCTAAGGTATGTTATTTACAGACCATCTCACCATTTCGCAATAAGTTTGTTTCTAGAATGATTCAGACTGTGAAATTGGGAGGCCATTTAGGAAACATATCCAAGTAGTCATGGTACAAATTTTATCTTGTGGGTCGTTGTATTTTTGAAGTTACACTCCATGGAAAATAGGGTATGTGGCTAGTCCGGAAACTAGCCTAAAACAGGTGTTTCGGGTAAAAATGTGTTAGTTAGAGTAAATGTTGTAGTATTATGTGTAAAATTTTCAGATCCATAGAACAAATATTCTTTGCGGGGAACACTCTACAAGTTCACTCTGTATAATAATCCATAATTCAACAAGGTATGCCATTTTTTCTACAACTCCTTTTCTGAGAGGTTCCAATTAGTGACACCTGGAGGAATTTCATAAAACAAATTGAAGAAAATTGTGTACTATTTTTGGATCTTTATTCATTACAGGTACATAGTTATGATTATTTCAAGTTAGGGTTGTTGACTAATCCAAAACTAGTCATGTGAGACTAAAGTAAAGTTTGATGAAAATGCTAGTCTCTTGTTGTTAAAGTTAAGGAGGATTTGCAAGTTGAAGTATAGGTTGGTGCATGGTTGGTGCACTTGTTTATGGTACAATTTGATTACATGTTGTTTGGTATAGGTTGGTGCACGGTTGATGCACTTGTTTATGGTACAAGTTGAGGTACAGGTTGATGCATGGTTGATGCATGGTTCAGGTTATTGGTATAGGTTTACAACAGTATGTATCACAGTTATAGTGTGAAAATGGTTCCATCATTCTACTTATACATCAGTGCGGTTGCATGGGGCAAGGACAAATTGTTGTATCCACCTTCCGGTTGTAGCCAAAGAGCATAGGGGGTTGTAGCCTCCTTCTAGTTGTAACCAAAGAATTGGGGAGTTGGAGCTTCCCTCAGGTTGTAGCCTGAGAAACTAGGGGTTTGGAGCCTCCTTCTAGTTGCAACTGGAAAACAAAGGAATTTGGTGCTTCCAATGAATGTAATTGTTCAATACACATAAGAAAAATCATTTTGTGGTTTTCTCCCGCTTTGGGTTTCCACGTAAAAACACTGGTGTACTATGTATGTGTATGATTGTTCATTTGATCATTGTTTATTTAATATGAAAATATCGGATGATAATGAAACATTGATATAAAACTTGCAATATATGGTTCAAAATGATTATATTGCTCTATTACTAATTTACCCCCCTCTTAGTAATCCAACAATTGGTATCAGAGAAGGTTCCTTCAGAAATCAGTTTAACCACTGAAAGGTAGATCATTGAGAGAAACAACATGTATAAAAATGGAATACCACAGTTTGATGGACAAAAGTATGCATTTTGGGGCATAAGGAGGAAGACATATATACATGCACAGGGATTTGAAATTTGGCAATCAATTGTAGATGGATACACAACACCAACAGTTTCATCGACAAATAAAAAGGCAGTGAAACTCGGTTAGAATAATTCCAAAGCCACAAATTAACTTCTGAATGGTCTTGGATAATCGGTATTCACCAAAGTTGCACATTCGAAATCCTCTAAAGAGATTTGGGACAAACTTAAAAATATTTATGAAGGAGATTCAAAAGTCAAAGAAACAAAGCTTCAAACTTATAGAGGTCATTTCGAACAACTAAAGATGAAGGAAGATGATAATATTGCATCTTAATTTTTACGAGTTGATAAAACAATAAATGAAATCTTGAGATTGGGAGAAGAAATCAAAGAATCAATAATTTTTCAAAAGGTACTAAGATATATTCCTATGAGATTTGAACCGAAGATATTGATATTAGAAGAAAGAGCAAATCTAAACTCAATAAGCATGGAGGAACTACATGGAATGTTCATGTCATATGAAATGAGAAATGAATAGGAAAATCTAGATATAAAAGAAGCATCCTTCAAATCATCCAAAAGGTCAAAGAAAAAGGGATAACAAAAGGAAAAAGAACATAGCAACAACAACGACGTCTCCGAAGATGATGAAGAAGAGACCAACTTTGTCAGAAGATTGAACAAGGGAACCAAGGTCGGGTATAGAGGTAAGCTTCCTTTGATTTGTTTTAATTGTGACGGTATTGGTCATTTTGATAACAAATGTCCTCATAAGAAAAAAATAAATGGTGAAGGTTACTCAAATAGAAAACAAACATATAAATACAAAAGAACCACAAAGAATGTTTTCAAGAAAAGCTTATGCACCAAAGAAGACATCTCATCATCAGATGAAGATGAAGTTAGTGACAGTGATACATAAAGAGTTGTATTCATGGTAGTAAAAGAATCTGATAAAGAAGAGGATGAATAATAATATGAGGAGGCCAAAGAAGACTATGAAGAGGAAGAAATTGACTACCAAGAAGAATTGTTGTGTCCCATAGAAGTTATCGGAAGAGAAAAGAAGCAAAACAAGAAAATACAAGCAAAACTAGACAAGAAAGAAGACACTCTTGAACTAGAACAAATGATCACAAATTTGAAGATTCAAATTGAATAAGATAAAATAATTGAAGAATCACTCAAAGAACTGCTAGAAGGAAGACATAAGATCATTGGAAATTTGGAAGAAGAAATTGTCACATTAAGAAAGTATATTCAAAAGAAAAATATGCAGAACAACTCAAAAGTTTTGAATGACATTATCAACAATCAAAAACCTCATCCTGACAAGTCCAGACTTGGATACAATCAGACAAAAAAGGTATCAAAATCCAAAACAATAGAACAAGAAACATATCCAAAAAGCTATGCAGAAAAAATCTAAGTGGATAGGAAGGTCTACAAAGAAAATTACAGGGACACTCCTCCACTGATAAGATTCATATTTCAGAATCAACGAATGACATAAACAGATAGGCCTCAGGAAGAAGAATGATTCATAAGAGTACCTCCTTTCAGAAAATCTTCAAATCCTAGGTATCAAACTATATTTTTTGGTTTATGTTATGAATGTGATAATTTTGGAAATAAAGTTGTGAATTGCAAAGATAACAATAGGAACATAAAAAACTTTGAAAGACATACACAAAAGGGTTATCCAAGAAGGCCTAGTGAAACACAAAGAAGAAGTTACAATAGGTTTGAATCTTTGAGCACTGAAGTGGAATGATACAAATGTAACAACTTTGGACACATGGACAAAGATTGCAGAATGAAATTCCCTCCTAGAGAACCACAATAGAATAACAACAATCACAGACAAGAACCTTAAAAAAGGACATGGATAAGAAAGCATAATCAGTATAACAATGAAGAATTCACACTCTCTCTACAATATAAGAAGAATAAACATGGCTGGTATGTTGACAGTGGCTATTCAAAACACATGACAGGTGATAGAGACGGGTTTCTTACATTAAGAAAGGAAAGAGATGGATCAATCTCCTTTGGAAATGATGATTTAACTAAAATCATTGGAAAAGGCATAGTCAGAATTGGGAACAAGAATACCAAGGAAAAAAATGTTCTACTAGTAGAAGATATGAAACATAGTCTTCTAAGTGTGAGTCAAATGTGTGACCAAAGTCATAAAGTTACTTTGGATTTACAAAAGTGCGAGATAAGAAAGAAAGGTTCAGGAAAATTGATTGCAACAATTGCAAGAACTTCAAGCAACACATGTGTATTAAGTGAAGTTGGAAATGAAAAGTGTTGCCTAGGAAAGGAAGATGAAATTTAGGTATGGCAAAGAAGAATGGGTCACATACATTTTGATAACCTTGTCGAAGTCAACAAAAGGGAAGCAGTTAGAGAAATGCCCCAGATCACGAAACCAACCAACACTTCATGCAACGATTATCAACAAGGAAAACAAACAAATACTAGGTTTAAATCAAAAGAATATTCAATGACGAGACCACTAGAAATTGTGCATACTGATATAGTTGGAACAACTACAAAAAAGGGTTTAAAAGGTGAGAAATACTTTATGTTATTAGTTGATGATTTTATAAGAATGACTGCAGTTTGCTTTCTCAAGAATAAGTCAGAATCTTTTGAAAACTTCAAGGTCTACAAGGAAATGGTTGAAAATAAAATGGAATAAAAAATCAAATGCTTGATACCTGATAATGGAGGAGAGTTCACTTCAAATAAATTTATGGACTACTGCATCAGTAATGGAATAAAAATGCAATTCTATGTTGCTAGGACACCTCAACAAAATGGAGTTGTTGAAAGAAAGAACAAGACAATACATCAAATGGATCAAACAATGTTAATGGATTCTAAATTGACAGATATCTTTTGGACACATGTAGTGCTTACAATAGTTCACTTTCAAAATAGAGTAATGCTCATAAACAACACTGACAAAAATCCCTATGAGCTATGGAAAGGAATACCAACAAATGTGAAGCACTTCAACATTTTTGGAGGCAAATGCTACATCAAAAGAGAAGATGGAAGAATGGGAAAGTTTGACTCTCATGTGGAAAAAGGAGTACTTGTTGGTTACTGAAGTACAAGTAAAGAATACAAGTGTTACAACTAGAGATTGAACAAAGTTGTGGAAATCATCAATGTTCTTTCGCAGTGCAAGATATTAGATATTTCGCAGTGCAAGATATTAGATATTAGATATTAGATATCTTGCACTGCGAAAGCCCCTATATGCTTAAATAATAAGAGTTAAGGGAGCTCTAACTGGGTAGTTCATAAGGCACAATACTTGCTAAGGTTTTGCAAATGGGGTAGCAAGCTAAGTGGGCTTGATTGTGGGAAAAAACTCCACAGTTAAGCGTGCTTGAGCTAGAGGCGTCTTGGGATGGGTGACCACCTGGGAAGTCCTGGTTACCGGGTGCAAGCCCCGGAAGTGATGATTGATGCTATGCGATTCATTTCGTTGGTTTCAATCCCATTTCTTCACCCCTGTGAGCATCACCCGATGCAATGAGTGCTAAGTGGACTATTCAAATCATGAGAATTATTGGTCAGTTGCGACTAATACTCATGAATATGGGTCATAGATTAATGACTTACACTACGCAGTTAATCCCAAAAAAATAATATCTAATATCTTGCACTGCAAAAGCCCCTATATGCTTAAATAATAAGAGTTAAGGGAGCTCTAACTGGGTAGTTCATAAGGCACAATACTTGCTAAAGTTTTTAAAATGGGGTAGCAAGCTAAGTGGGCTTGATTGTGGGAAAAAACTCCACAGTTAAGCGCGCTTGAGCCAGAGGCGTCTTGGGATGGTTGACCACCTGGGAAGTCCTGGTTACCGGGTGCAAGCCCCGGAAGTGATGATTGATGCTATGCGATTCATTTCGTTGGTTTCAATCCCATTTCTTCACCCCTGTGAGCATCACCCGATGCAATGAGTGCTAA
>ML819107.1:46344-62839 GCA_009831015.1 Picea engelmannii | reverse complement strand
ATATATATATATATATATATATATATATATATATATGGTTAAAATCTGTAACCATATGACATAATCCATCTATATGATATGATTCCCCACTTTTAATGGCTTTGACCATTTTTTTTAAATGGGTATGAAATATACGTTTTAACAACCATATAATATATATGGTTTATAACTGTATATCATATAACAAATAGACATATTTTAAAATAACCAAATCCACTTTTAATGGATTTTGGATCCTCTTTTAATGGAAGTTGGATCCACTTTTAATGTAATATGGTTTTTTTGATAAATATTTTTATATGTTTAAAAATAATTTCAATTCGTTTGTTAAATAAATAAACCATAACTAATGAAATATTTCATGACCACCTGTGCACCATGTGTCACTTGCTCATTAGTCCACCTGTCTTCCACTTGTCACTACCACATCAACACTACCACATCATGATGTCAAATTTCCATGTCATCATGCCCTATCAACACTTCCATGTCATCACTTCCACATCAGCATGACACTGCCGCGTGTCTCTGTCACTTTGACTTTTTTCCTATTGGACCAAAAATTTGACCGGTCATAACTTTTGCATAAGGAGGTTGTTTTACCTGTCATTTGCACAATCAGAAAGATCTCATCAAGCTATTTGAAATGGTGCGAACATTTAGACAATATCAGGACTTAAAAAAAAAATTCATCCTAGATCCTCTTGGATCACTACACATGTACATAATGCACTAGTTATCTTTGTTGCAGAATAGATTATGAAATCCACTGAGCTTTCCACACCAGATGTTTCCTCATAGCAAGTTTTATCACTGAGTGCTCCACTTTATAATGACTCTCCATCATTTCCTATGTTATTCATGGTGAGATCATTTGTTTATGATTTTTATGTATCATGAATGTAATTGAATTTATGCATTTTTGTTTAAATTGCATGATTTGATCCTTGTAACTATTGTAGGGTGGCATTGCTGAAATATTAGGGTCATGGAGAAGGGAAATACCCTTGTGATTTTTAGTGCCATCTATGGTGAGTTTTCTTATCTTGAATTATAAAGTATCATTTTGTAAGTCTATTAATTCATTGTGGAAAAAAAATTATAAAAATGTTGTTTCTTTCTCCAGTCTCTGAAGTGACAAACCACGCTTAGGCACAAAACCACTCGAGGTTCTACTTCCAGTAAGAGTTCGGAAATATCAATTTCCAAGCTTCACATGATATTTATGAGGGTGAAAGTGGTCAATGAGTGACCAATGCGTATCATTTTGTATCTAGTGAATCTTGGAATATTAGGGTCATGGATAAGGGAAACACCCTTTTGATTTTTAGTGTCATCTATGGTGAGTTTTATTATCTTGAATTATAAAGTATCATTTTGTAAGTCTATTAATTAATTGTGGAAATTATTTTATAAGAATGTTGTTTCTTTCTCCAGTCTCTGAAGTGACAAACCACGCCTAGGCGCAAAACCACTCGAGGTTTTGATTCCAACAAGAGTTCAGAAATATCAAGTTCCAAGATTCACATGATATTTTTGAGGGTGACAGTGGTCAATGAGTGACCAATGCGTATCATTTTGTATCTAGCGAACCATATGTCACTTTTCCATGTTTGGGCACTTGTTGACATTTTGTATATTGAGCATGATGTGCCATTTCGTAAAAAATGTATGGTTGAGATGATTTTGAATACACACACACACACACATTTCATGGCAAGTGTTTTATGAAATGCAATGTTTTTTTATTTGATTTTGATGAATGATTCTTATGGTGATATTGCTAAAAATTCCATCTTTTTTCATTATGATGACAACCTTCGAATTCCATATTTTTCTCTAAGAATATATTCAAAGCAGTTCTGGTCCCCAATTCCCAAGCCCACTATTGGCGAAGGGACACCCACATATTATAGACCTTAATAAGTCTTAAAATATTCACATTATAATCCCATATACCAAGCTAAAATAAACCTAATAAAACCAAATACAAATTGTTCTAGCAGGATCGAAAGATCTCAAGCGAAACCGCCAACAAAAGTTCCAACATGAATCTCCAAAAATAGTTCGGAAATAATCCAAATATGCCCTTATAAATAAACACCAACATGTTAGTGAACAACTTTTAGGAAAAAGAAGGATGGTGAAATTTCAAGTATTGCCTATCAATGTTTTCCTAGATGTTCCATTGAATGACATCCAACGATAATCTAGCCTTGGGAAATCCATTTTCCATTTCATTATTTTCCATGTAAACATGATGAAAGGATACATGACTAAATCTATAAGAGAGTGTTTGAATCCCATGGAAAATATACATTAGCATAATATATAAACCATGTAATGTAGTTAAATGACATTATTTCTTATGATCTTAGGTTTTTCATAGCATATCATGTCAATTTCATAAATACTTATCCATTTCATAGCTCAATACCCTCACATGTATTAGCAAATCATCATATCATCAAACAATGTAGAAATCCATATGTGACTTACCATTTATATTATAACTTTGTCATCCCATGTTTAATCATAAGTTATTAGATAATTTTTACATAGTGAATTATTAAAGCTATTACCCATGTCTACTCATTGCATGTCCTTCTATCATATCACATTCTCATATTAAAAAAAATTATCATCACTTTTTTAATCCCATATTTAATTGAGATAACCATATATATAATCCCATGTCTTGACCTCATAACATGAATCAAGCATACCTTAACTTGATAACACAATCATACATGAATTACCATGACATGTATTATTACTAAGGAAAAATTATACATTCCTAATTATGAATTATATTATTACCGTACCAAAATCATCTCATTCATATCCTACCACTATAATACAAATCATGTACATGTCTTTTTATCATACATGCATTTCCACTACAATTCTTATCATTGTAACACATATCGTACATGTCTTTTCATTGCATTCCTTATAACTATGAAATTAATCATCTCATATTCCTTATCATGTCTTACCTTTACAAGTCTTAGTATTTGCATTAGAATTCCTTCCATCAGAATATTATGGATATTCTTCTTCATCCAATATATGATGGAATCTTTTAATATTTCTCCCAATCATGATCCCAACAATTCTAAATTGAATCCTACCATTATATCACCTTCTTATTCTAATAATAAAATCTTCCTATTGTGACAAAACCAAAATGATATGGAATCCTACTATGGAAATGACAATCCTAATTGAGATATAAATGATATGAAATATAGGTATGGCATTAGAATATGTTTGAAGACACAGTTCTTGCATAGTTAATATGGCTGACAAACAAGTTAGAGACATCATCGAACACATGAGAGATTAAAATTGATTAAATGTAATAAATGATTTGAAGTATGGGCTCTAAAAGGATTGTGTCTCAATGTCGAGTTAGACTTTTTGATAAGAATATGGTTCATGGTCTTGGGAATGATTCTACCTACTATCTCGAGTGGAGTAGGTTGAGAATGATTGTTATGGACGCAAGGGATAATAGAATGGGTGGAATCCACCAACCCTCACACATAATTGACTCCTTGATTTTATCTCATCCAAATTCTCTTGAATGGAAATGATGTCATAAGTTATTTTCCCTATTGTCTTTGAGTAAAACCATGGTATGGTGAACAATCTTGGTCTTTCCAACTTTGTTTTCTAAGTATTTTGATGTATGATATTGGTATTTAGTCTCTTCTATGAACAACTTTTGTTGGGGATATAGTTTATTTTGATTTTTTTTTGTATAACCAATGACCTTAATAAGAAGACCAACTATGTACAAACATGGTATTTTCCCTCTTGTCTTTGAGTACAAACATGGTATGGTGAACAATCTTGGTCTTTCCAACTTTGTTTTCTAAGTATTTTGATGTATGATATTGGTATCTAGTCTCTTCTCTGGACAACTTTTGTTGGGAATATAGTTTATTTTGATTTTTTTTTTGTATAACCATTGATCTTAATAAGAAGACCAACCATGTATATTTTGATTTTTTTGAAATAACAAATATATTGATTTTTTTAAGAAAGTAATTACTTTAAATCACTTAAATATTTAATTATATATATTATATTCAATTCTATGATAATTTCATATTTAATTAATAAAATATATTATTTTGTAAATTAAATGAATGAATTATTATTATTTTTATAATAGAATAATTTATTTTTTTAATGTATTTATATTTAAATTAATAAACATTTTATATTTAATTTTGTTGTTTTTCAATAATAAATTAAAATTATTTATTTTTATTAGATTTCAAATGATACCAAAACAGTTTGTCATTTATATTTTCTATTGAGGGACTTTCCCATTCATTTATGGACTTAGTCTTTTATAGTAAATGAATTTTTTATATGGATTTTATTTAAATTTATTTTGTTAATTTGAGTTTTTTTGCCAGAATTCTAGAAGTAAATTTGGATAAAATAGTTATTTTATGTGGTTTAAATTGTATTTTTAAATACATAAATGAATTCCACCTGCTGAAAATCTCTAGAACACTTTAAATATACAAACTTAATCATTCTAATCTGCGAATCCAACCATTCATCACAAAATTTAAGTTTCTGACAAAATCAAACAAAAAAAACTTTAAAAAAAACATCCAAAAGTTAAAATGTTTATACTACTGCATTTCATATTTGTTTATGGCTCGCTCCTCCAACAAAGCAACATGCGTCGGCAATTGCTATTGTAAATAACTTATTTTATGTGAACTGTATACAACGGTCAACTTACTCATAATATCACTGCAATTTTAAAAAATGTTACATCAGGTTCCAAGGATGCTAGTAAAGGTTTGTCGTTTAAAAAAACCCTTAATTTGAGTAATGGAAGACTGACAAAATCAACGTCTCACAAAACTGCAATTTGAGAAAGTGAGGAACTAGTAAATGGATTTAAAATTATATATATATATATATATATATATATATATAAATAAAATTGATTTAATAGTATATATAGAATCAAGAGTATTTTTTTTATTGTGCTCTAATTTCTTTTTAAAATTTCTTTTAAACTTAAAATGTATATTATAACTTTTCTCTACATCCTCTATACATTATTGACGGAGACCACTAAAACTAACTCAATAATATTTCATACATATATGTGAGAATTCTATATATATAGAATGAAGAGTATTTTTTTATTGTGCTCTAATTTCTTTTAAACTTAAAATGTATGTTACAACTTTGCTCTACATCCTCTATAAATTGTTGACAACTATAAAAGTAAAGTACATGGAATATAACCCTCTTATAACTATGGCTTGCTTGAAATCATCATTTACACCAATTTTGTTGAGATTGTTTTCTTCTAGTGAGATTCTTCTAAAGTGCTTATGTGCTTCCCATTCTTTACTTGAAATCATCATTTATCTCCCTTTTTTTTTGGTTGGGATTGTTTTCTTTCAGTGAAATTCTCCTATAGTGCTGATGTGCTTCCTATTCCTTTCATCGATCAAAGATAATGTTGACAAACACAAAAAATGTGATGTGCTTCATGTTCCTTTCATCGATCAAAGATAATGTTGAAAAACACAAAAGATGAATGTGTAAGGCATCAAATTGTTTAGAGAAATCACAATCACAGTAATATTCCACATGATATAGATGCAACAACATCTATATGAAGAAGATCATGATGTAGTAAAGGTTCGTAGGTTAGTGGATTGCCAAATACACAAATCATGATAGTCTTTCTTTGAAATTTGAATTTGTTTTGTAATCGAAGTGAGAGAAAAGATAAAAAAATATTAGGATGTAAATAAGAAGTTATCTCAAACACTCACAATAACAACAAATTTTATTAAAAAAATAAAAAGCAATGTGCAAAACAATAAAAGGAAACTACACTCAATGTAATGGATTTATGACTTTAGGCTTAACATATGATTATAGATATAGGCATAGTTTATATCGGCCTTGTCTAAGGTTTTTACGTTTTTTCCCTTCTCGTTGGAAATTGACAACAAAAATATGTATGAAATCACAACTTTTTGTTGTTTAAATTGCATTTCTGAATACATAAATAGATTCAACATGCTTCAAAACCTCAAGATCACTTGGATTATACAGATTTAACAACTCAAATCTACATATACAATAATATCTCGCCGAATTTCACCCAAATATTCCATAAAAGATGCCCAGTAAAGAGAAAAAACATAGCACATTTAGACTATGACATTTATATCATAGCACATTTAGACTACGACGTTTATATCAGAACAATGAGCAATAACATGCAATTGTTATGCTTATTAAAAAAAATATGATTTTTTTTTTAATTTTCATAATAATTAATAAAAATAATTTTAAAATAAATTTATTAAATATAATTATTTATATTAAAAAATGATTTATATAATTTTATATAATAAATATATATTAAGATAACATTAAATATAAAAAAAATCATAAATCTCCAAAGCTAGAGATGGGAGGAGGCATGGGACCCTACACCCACTAACAAGTGGCAACCACATGTCAAGTCTTGACTAGTAATGATTGGACTCACCTGTACGTGGTGTAAGGGACGACAGAAGATGATGTTTCAGGCCTCGAGACCAAAAGGATGGGGGAAGCAGAGGGAATTAATGCCCACCCAGGTTGGCAAGCTCACCACAGGTGTGAAAACACAGTCGCAGTAGAACCGAGAGAAGGAAGACAGTATTTTTACCGAGGATGTCACAAAGAACGAAGATTCGTGATGACCAAATGGATTGCATAGGGGCGGGATTTAATGTCTGAGGCTAGTACTTTCTTGGGATATCACCAAAGAGTCGACACATCAACAAATGAAGTAAATGAGGAGATTGCTACGAACCTGCTACCCGAGATCCCACACATAGAAACCCAAATGCCATCACATGGCAACAAAGATCTATGGTATGTGTTGGAGGTGAGTCAGCCCCTTGGCCATAACACTAAGTTAAATGAAAATTAATATGACATTAGGGAAGGTCCCTATTCCTAAGTGTTTGATGGAAAGAGGAATAAAAAAGATGACCTCGACAATGTATCACTACAAGGAAAAGACCTTTTAGTGGAGGTTATAAAGAAGGTTTCTAGTGTTATAAAATTGGCAAAAAATTTCAAAAAATCCTTCGCTACAACATATGTTATCGATAATGGATGTTTTTGCAGATAATATAACAGAAGCTGATTATAACTAAAAAAATATGGGCGGCCGAAGGTGTTAGCGAATGTTTACAAATCAATGCATTTGTATAAGGGACAAACATCGGTGTGTACATACACCTACAACACTGGTGTTGTACACTTAACGTCAAACATCGTGGTAGTAAAATATGAAATAACTAGGGCAGTTAAATATTTAAGCATCGAGGCATTTATCTTATAAGCATCGAGGCTTTAACATCAAAACGCACCGGGAGAGTTAAAAATAATTAAGCAATGAGGCTTTCTGCATAGAATACATTGGTGCGTTATTAATAAGAAGTCACTGATGTTGCATAAAATAATATGCACCGATGCGTTACAGGGAAAAATGCCCTGGTGCATTATAAATCGAAAGCACTGGTGCTTTGTAGTAACAAACAAGCCCCGATGCTTATCAATAACATAATAGCGTCAATGCATATCAATAATACATACACATCAGTGCTTTGTATAAGATTAACACATCAATGGCCAAATTTTTAATATAATTTTGTGGTATTAAATTCATATTGAAACCAGTGCTAATTGATTACATAAAAGCACTGGTGCGAATTTCATATGAAACGCACCAGTGAGTTTTAATATTAAACGTGTTGATGATATTAATAATTAAAATACACTGAGAAACATCGACTTGTGATAGTGCAATTATTGTTATTTTTTAATTCCATTATTTATCAAAAAAATTACATATATCTTATATTTTGATTAGTGAATTTGGATATCAAGTTTGGATTAATTTGTTATATCATCAGATTTTGCATCTCTTCATTATAATATTTAGTCATCCATATATTTAATCAACGATGCAACATTTCATAGTGACATTGGACAATGCAATAGAGTAAGTTAAAACATATTTTATTGTATGAATAAAAGGGTATTTTTCATACAAAATGGGACGCTTATCGGTAATCCCTTGTGTTTCAATTGGGACACTATGTCCATTACATTAAACAAAAATGTTTGATTTTCACAGAGAATTATTTCAAAAAAATATAATTGTAGCTTGCATTGATATCCAAATATATGATTGTTTCCGTTGTTGCTTTCGAGCAAGCTAGGTTTTGACGGTCGCAGACACAACAGAGCGCAACATGGTTACCAAAGGGGGCAGTAATGGAACCCCCTCATACAAGGAGTTAGTGGTGGACAGGGGGAAAGGCCCATGAGGCAGAGGTTTCAAGGACCCAGTGACAAGCACCTTAGGTTTAGGACCAAAAAATAAGTAGGAAAGCAACCTGAAAAAAGGGACCGCATGGGGGAAGAAGCCAGAGAAACTCAAAATGAAGCTCAAGAACCAAAGAACCCCAATGGGGTAGAAGGGTGCAACACGTGTAAAACTAAAACAACACTGATACCCAAGGTGATACTGGAAGACCAACAAACGAAACTCTTCTAGGACCAGATGAAGACGAATGCACTAATTTTCAAGTTCATGGGTTAGTGGCCCACATAAAGAACATTGCACAATTGGATAAAATATCATTGGAAGCCAAGCGAGGAAGTGGAACTTCACCTGGGTTCGAAAGGCTTCTTCACATCATTATTCATGAACTTGGAGGATATGGACAAATTCTTTGAGGGGGGGCCATAATTCCACACCTTTGTAGGACTGTAAATGCGACCATGGAAAGAAAAATTCTCCCCATAGAAAGAAACCTTCAAGAATGTACCCTTCTGGTTGCAGCTTTACTCTTTGTCGCTAGACTACTGGCTACCCTCCACCTTCAAATAAATCGGGAACAAACTTGGAAAATATGTGAACACATTGGAAGCAACCCTAAAAGGGAGATATACCTCCTATGCAAGGATCTGCATAGAGATGGACGTTTCATGGGCACTCCCAGAAGCTATAAGCCTAGAATTCAAGGATGAGGAATGGATACAAAGTATCAACTACAAGCATATCCCATTCAGATTCAGAATATGCCATGAACATGGACACATATTTAGAGAATGCCCTCTCAATAAAAAACAAGAAGCGGAAAACACCAAAATACAGCAAGATGAGGATGGGTTTATCAAGCCGAACCACAAAAATAGAGAAAACAAGAAACCAAGTAAAACCCAAATGGGAAGAAATCTGGAAGCTAGGACTAGAATAGAAGGGCATGACAAAACCAACAAAGGGGAAGAAGGAGGGAAGGAAAAGGAAAAAGATAAAGAATATAAGAACCAAGCCACAAATGAGAACACAAACAATCCAAGCAATAAGATGGATCACGGGGGTAGCACAACTCCTATGGATGAAGAAAACAGAGATACCAACAAAACCATGCAGGAGGCAGACAGAGACGTGGAAATGACACCAAGCGAGGTAGGTACGTAAGATCTTGACCTTAGATATATTGTGGAAAGGGAAGGAATATATCTCCCAAACATACTGGAGCAATGGAAAAGGTAGGGCATAGACAATGTGCCAGCGGAGCAATTAGGCCGTATCCAATAGCTATTCCTCCTAAGGGAGGAAGATAAACCAGAGGGATCAAGTGCACACACAGGGAGATAGGACACCTAGGAATCAAAGCAGGCGAGGGACAACCACAAATCTCACCCAAGCAGACGAGAAGGAAGAAAGGCAGGAAATCAAACAGTACAACCCTACAGGAACTAGGAGCTCTACTGATAAATTCAAGTAAGATCAAGAAGCTCTTTCCCAAGTCCCCCCCACATATTTAAATGAAGATTATAACATGGAATATTAGAGGCCTAAACATCCCACGAAACCAAAGAATCCTTAAAAATAGACTGGGGAAGGAACAACTAGACCTCTGTTTCATCCAAGAGACAAAATGTACTATAGATAGAATGGAAACAATCAGCAAAAAACAATGGAGCAAGTACAAGACGTTGGTTGTTGAAGGACAACAGATGGCAGGAGGTATTCTCACTTTTTGGAACCCACAAGTGATTAATCTACTAGCAGCCGAAGCCACGAGATACACACTTTCGGTTAACACGAAAATCATAGGTAACACAAAGGTGATTCTATGCACTAATGTGTATGGTCCCTAGATGTTGTAAGAGAAGAGAAGAATGCTACTATACCTAGAAAACCTAAAATCCTGTTCCAACAACCTCCACTGGATCCTGGTCGGGGACTTCAACATCATCATGACAATTGCAGAGAAAAAAGGAGGCATCATGAGATTGGATAGAGATGTGGAAGACTTTTCATCTTTCATTGACACAGTGGAGATGGTGGACATCAAAACCAATAATGGCTAGTTCACATGGAACAACAAATGAATAAATCAACATCAAATAGTGACGAGGCTAGACAAATTCCTGGTGTCGAAGTCCATCATTCTACATGGTTTAACTTTAGACTACAACATCCTTCCCTAGGGGGGTTCAGACCACTGGCCAGTCCAACTGGAAGCAAACTTCCAAACCACACCGAAAAATAGATCATTCAGATTTGAGAAACTTTGGATTGAACATCCCACCTTCAAGGATAACATCAGCCAATGGTGACAGGAGACACAACCTGAACAAGGGACAAGGATGTTCAAACTCTATAAGAAACTCAGGTACATCAAACATAAACTCAAGGAGTGGAACAAGGAAATCTTTGGAAACATAAACCAAGAAAAAAGAATTATTGAAGACAAAATGAGGAACCTTTAGGAAATATGCATAGATGTGGGATATACAAAGGATAGAAAAAAGGAAGAGCTCCAACTGACCCAGGAATGGGAAGCAAGATGCCAGCAGGAAGAGACTCTATGGTGCCAAAAGTCTAGAATCAGGTGGCTAAAGGAAGGAGAGTGGAATACAAGGTTTTTCCATAGAACCACCATTGCTAGTAGAACCCACAACAAAATCCTAAAAATTTGGGACTAGGATGGGATCGAGAGAGAGTCCCACAAGGATATTGAAAATATACTGGTAAACCATTTCCATGGGATAGCCTAGGAACCTAACCAAGACCGAATGGAGGCCATACAAAGGATAACTTAGCACATCCCCAGGCTAGTTACCGAGGAACAAAATATCAACCTAATCAAACCCATCGCTAAGGAGGAAATTGACCAAGTGGTCCAAGAGATGCCCAATGGAAAGGCCCCAGGTCCAAATGGTTTCACACTGGAATTCTTCAAATTCTGCTAGGAAGTGGTCAAACATGATGTCTATGGGGTGGTGGAAGACTCCATATGCTCAGCCTCCATTTTGAAAGCGCTAAATGCCACAATGATTACTCTAATCCAAAAAGAAAATGAATCCAGGACCCCAGACCACTACAAACCCATAGCATTATGAAATTTGGTTTACAAGATAATCTCCAAAGTCATAGCCAATACACTGAAACCCCTCCTACCCTCACTGATTACCCAGGGACAAGCGGGTTTTATAGAAGGGAGAAATTTTTTTGACAACATCATCCATGCCCATGAGATGATACACATGATGAAAACCTAGAGGAGAGGGGGGATGATAATCCAACTTGACCTAGAAAAGGCTTATGATAAAATTAATTGACAATATATGTTCAAGACTTTGGAAGCTTTTGGCTTTGTGCAACACTGGATCAATTGAATTGTCAGCCTAGTTTCAATGACAATTTATTCTCTTTTACTCAATGGAGCCCCAACCAAACTCTTCTAGCCTTCATAAGGCATCAGACAAGGAGACCCACTATAACCTTTCCTATTCATTCTGATGATGGAAGGACTCAGTAGAAGCATAAAAAGCACAACTGCAACAGGAGAAATAACAGGCATTAAACCTTTTGAAAAATTCCCTACCTCCACGCACCAACAGTTCGTTGATGACACCCTACTCCATGGAACACCCACGATAAAGGAAGCAAAAGCATCTAAAAGAATATTATAAGAGTTCGGGGTTTGAACGAATATATTTCTCACTCCAAATAAATACCAAATCACTCGAAATCAGTCCAAATCCATGATATATTTCTTCAATACCAACCCAACAATTCAAAGGAACCTGGAAAATATTTTGGGGTTTGAACGCAAAACTCTCCCAATGAAATCTTTGGGAATCCCCTTGACATACATAGAATGAAAAATATAAACATGGGAAGGAGTGATCAACAAGCTACAAGAGAGGGTGAAAACCTGGACTTATAGAGCCCTCAACCTAGTGGGGAGACTTAACCTGACCAAAGCAGTTATGCAAGCAATTCCGACCTACATGATGTCAGTGTTTCCTGCTCCCAAAGGAATACTCCAAAAATAAGAGCCATCTAAAGGGACTTCCTATGGCAAGGAGTGGAAAGAAAGAAAAAATGGGCCCTTGTGGCCTGGGAGAAGGTTTGCAAACCAAAATTCAAAGGAGGCCTAGGGTTACAAGACCCACAAGTAATGAACGAAGATTATGGGGTGAAAATTTGGTGGAGATGGGTCAAAGAAAATTCAACACCGTGGGAAACCCTCTAGAAGGCCAAGTATGCCTCAGAAATCAATGACCAGGATCAAATTCATTTTATGGGCACAAGAAAAGGATCAACCATCTGGAAACTAGCCTGGATCCAAAAACACATCTTTTGCGAAGTGAGGAATGGTAAAACAACCATATTCTGGGAGGATGCGTGGCAACATGAACCCAGAATGGAAAATCTGGACATTGAGGAACTCCAACAGGAGATGATCGTGCAAGGAAAAAACAAAATCCATCACTACTGGAAATAAGAAAATGACCACAACAAATGGAAGATCTGGGACAAAATCAATCCATAAAGCAAAGATCGGATCGCAACAATAATGAAAGAGGTGAAGGAGGAATTGGGGAAAAGGAAAATTGTAGTCTCAGAAGAAGAGGACCAACTAAGATGGGGTAGGAAAAATGGAGGGGAATTCAACTTAAAATAATCTCATATTTACATTGCGGACTAGGACCAAGAAGACCTGACGCAACACTGGGGAAAGATCTGGGGCAACCCCGAGTGGCCAAAAATCAAAATGTTCAAATGGCTAGTAATTCACAACCACATTATAACCTGGGAAAACCTACGGAAAATAGGTTTCATAGGCCCATCATGATGCCACCTCTGTCAAGCTAAAGAAGAAACAATGAATCACCTCCTCGATGAATGTAATTACACAACATAGATATGGGACTCGGTGGTAGTCATCTTTCACCAGTCCAATAAGATCTGAGGTAACATCAGTGCAACCATCAATAACTGGAATGAGAGTTACAAGGAAACTGAAATGGTCAACCTCTATGGGAATCTCATTCCAGGGATGATCATATGGGCAATATGGAAAGAAAGGAATCGACACATCTTCAGGAATGAAGGCCTTTCAGAAGGGAAACTCAAGGAAGCAATAATCTCACAAATCCAAGAAATAGTGTAGAGCCACAACTACCAAACTGGAAAATCACAACTCATGGGCTAGGACTCCTAAATCTTGGAAAATTTTCACCGAAAATATGAGCACAACAACACATAGGTAGGGCGACCACCGCAACTCCAATTAGGAGAGCGCAACTGAACACCTTATCCGGCAGGGTTCCCCAAGTTAAATTTTGACGGGGTGGAAAAAAGAAACCCAAGAACGATAGGAATGGGAGGGGTGATCAAAGATAGTGGGGTTAACATAATCTGGTTGTATGCTGGGATCTTGGGAAACTCAGCCAACAACGCAGCGGAATTTGGAGCTCTGGATCTCGGTCTCAAAATTATAAGTTAAGAAAGGATGACCAAAACTATTGTGGAAGGTGAATCCACCCTGGTCATCAACAAAGTGAAGAGACTCCAAAATGACACCAGAGTGGGCAAGGTTCAGAAACATTGGCACTTGGCACACTCCATACAAAAAATCCAGGAGCATCTGCAAACAATTAACACCGTTGAGTTGCGCTGGGTACGCAGGTCAACAAATGGCCTAGTGGATAGAATTTCCAACGAGGGGGTTAGAAAGGGAGGACCGGAACTGGATACTACTTGGATCAACATCCCAAAAGGACAATTTAGAATGGACTTCACCCAACTAGAGACAAAATATCGTGATAGCAACTTAAGCAAGGAAGGTCACATCGAGGAGGGTAGTAAAAGGCCCAACGAAAGACTTGAAGGACCCAGGCAAGATATGACTACCCAACACTCGACTACCAATCACAATGCTAGATCAAATTATACAATAGGTGAGGGTACAAAAACAAGGTCATGTCAAAAGTAAGATTTGTGGGGAACGCCTATGGGAAAGTACCGACAAAAAACAATAGGAAGATAATGACGTAAGGAAAGAGGGATTGACATAGACCAGTATCGATCCACCATGCTAAGGACCAGGTACGGGGAGTTTCCTAGTAAGATATCAAGCGAGCAGGGGCAAGGGCCCGTACATGGATAACGACCGAGTCATCATGATCATACGTACTGTGATGGGGAAAAAGGACGTGAAGTTTCACCTCTATGCGAGACCATGATTGGAAGTATGATCCTACAGTAGGGAAAGTTCAATAAGAGAATAAACAACATGAAGAGAGGAAAATAGAAGAGCGCAACTGCAGAGGCTACCAAAAGACACAAGGGCAGGGAAAGGAGGAACCCTCGGGTAGATAGGAATAGATTGAGAACTCAACAAAGGAGCAACCATAGGCCAGACGGGATGGTGCGAATGAAGTGAATGCACAACAAAAGAAACCCCCAGGGGAAGGGAACTCTGAACAATCCTCGGTGGGTTTCAAGGATGGAGCATGTGACCAAATACGTGGAGGGCACCTTTCATACTCTGGTTGCACTGAAAGGAAAGGCAACCATTACCCAGCTAGAAAAGGAAATCAACGAAAAGCGCCAGGGAAAAACATGGGATGCTCTGGCTCAGGAAGTAGACTGGGTAATTGACCCAGGAGCCACACAGCCCAGGGAAATCCTCTACCACAAAATGGTGGATATGGCATGGAAAAAAATATGTTGATTCGCAAAGTGAGCTCGGAGCGGGAGGACGCCAGACGGGAGAACAACAAGGAACACACAAAAGTGTTGAACAAAATATTGAGATTCCTTGGAAGTCTAGAAACCATTACCAATCTGCTAATTAAGTTTGAGACGAACCAGAACTCCAAGATGGAGCAGTTGGCTGCTCAATTCCACCTCTACCTATGCTACATCCATCACACAGACATCACGCTAGCCAATGGGAAAGGAGCACCAACACATATTAGAAAGACTCACACGGTCCATCAAAAGAAGGAGAACAAGGGTCAGGTAGATGAAGGAAAGAAACATATCATCATCCTGGACTAGTGTTTGGTTAGTCTATTGTCAAGTCAGTTGGGTCAGTCCTATGTCAATCTCAACTTCTCTTATTGTTATTTTTCTTATCCTTCTCATGTATGTTGTGCTTATATTGTCAAAAAATGGATATGATAGGACTAGGCTAGTTTGCCATGGTGGCAGTCCAGTCCAACCCCTTGTCTATTTTAGAAAACACAACTCTGGAACCTCTAGCCTAGTTTCCTTTTTGGCAGACCAGGGAGTTCCCCTTTTTTGTATCATAACCCCCCTTTAGTAATACAATTTCCTAAAATCACTTACAAAAAAAAATATATCCAAATATATTGGTCACCATTCTTCACTGGAACTGTTGTTAGTTCTCGAGCTACTTCCATTCCTTGGGGGTTATTTTGTTGAATGTTTGGTTGATTGTCTCGATTTTTTTTTTCTTGAAATTCCATCTACAAACATAAAAATAAACTGTAATGAGTCTATCTACATTGGTGAGAATAATGAAAATTGAAATAAATAATATAAATGAGTGTAAATTGAAAAAAAATGTACCTCCAAAGAAAGAAGTGACTCATGAATCATACACATATGTTCAAAATCAAATCTCATGCCTTGTTTCAATAATTCTTCTGTTGGCTAAGTTCCATACTTTGTTTCCTGCAAGTTTTATACCCCATAATAAATCATAGATTTAATATAAAGAATTATTTTTGTTTCATTAATTATAAAATGATAGAAGTAAAACAACATAGATTATACTTACAAATTCGACAGTTATTTTTTGATATGCCAAAATATAATTAGAACCTTTAATCAACGCAATGTCAATCAATTTTTCTGATGGCTCTTCTTTGTATGTTAGCACATGTTTGAATACATTCAAGGATGGTTGTTGTAAAACAACTTAAGATATACAAAAAAAAACCTCGAGTTGTTATAAGAAAATAACAATTACTCACAAACTTTATATCAACCCTTTTCTTCCTTGTCGTCCAGTTTTATGTGCAAAATGAGTTCCATTTTCTTTTATTTTCTGTAAGAGAATATTTGAAAATTAATATTTAATGTAAA
>ML819107.1:0-12134 GCA_009831015.1 Picea engelmannii | reverse complement strand
TATATATTTACTATAATATTGTTGAATCTAAAATATCTACACATTTTCTCTAACATCCATCTTTCAATAGAAATGTCGGCTACACCTGTGGACCTGCGCACCTGCTACACTTGTGGACCTGCACATGTGCACACCTGCTAAACTTGTCATTAATGAATTACTTCCTATCTTCTTGAATTCCAAGGTCGCCATCCCACTTAGGACAAATCGCTATCCTAAGTTGTTTTTAAAAAGAACTTCTTGCATTTTGTTGAGAAAGTAGAGACATTGTAATATGGCATTGCCATATTACGATGTAATATTGCATTACCATATTACAATGTAATATGGTAATACCATATTACAATGTAATATGTTAATACCATATCTCGTGTTATTTCTTTTTTTAAAACATAAATTCATCGTTGCAACATCAATGATAATTCGTCGCAAGCCAATTTTTATTTTGAACAATTGTGGCAATAGGGACGAAAGTTCATCGCAATTTGCCACAGTTTTTCGTCGCACATACAACATCTACATTGTAAATTTGGTTTTGACATAAGTTTTCATCGCTATTGCCATGAATTTTCGTCGCCATTTTCCACGATTTTGATCACACATACAAAATCTGCGTCGTAAGTTTTTGTCTTGGCATAAAGTTTCGTCGCAATTGCGACGAAGTTTCGTCGTATTTTCGACGATTCATAGGGTTATCCCATTTTGATGGTGATGACACGTGGAGAGATAAATTCGTTGATGTTTTCACGAACACCTGGATTGTGGATATAACGACGAAAAAAAGTCTCGACTTTCATGGAAATTGCGATGGATAAGTGTGGCAATATCAACGAAAAACCATTGCAAATTTTGTCATATGTACTAGTGCCACTACCATCCATGTTAAAAACATTAGCAATGATAACATCAGAAATAGGACTGCAAATGAACTAATATGTTTGTAGTACTTGCATGACATTATCTTATCTTGAAGCAAAGTATGATTGAACTTCCATTCTACAATCATATCATGTTGATGCTTAAGATCAACTACTTGATTTATTACAATTATAGGTGTGTTTCTTGTGTAAGTTGCCTTCCTTAATTGTTCCATTATTTTAAGAGATTGATTTTCTTTTGAGTGATGAGCATCTACAACATATTCATTTCCTTATTTGATTAAATGATATTGATTATGTTCCATATAGAACATTGATTTTCAATCATACAAATAAGGATTGCCTAAGACCATTCCACATTTAATGAGTGGAACCACATCACACATTACCTCATCCATTTTTTTTGATGAAATTGCAAACTTTAAAGTGCATTTCTTTGTTATGTGCAATTTATGATGGTTGCTTATCCATTTAAGTGACTAGGGTTTATGATGCATCTGAGTGTTTAATCCCAATTGTTTAACCACTTCCTCTAAAATCATGTTAGATTGACATCCACTATATATCAATGTGTCGACCTTAGTATGCTTCATTATGACCCTTATTTGAAACAATTTACTTCTAGAATCATATCCATCACAAATTTTACCTATCAAACCAACCGCTGTGATTTTAGACTCACCACCCGAATATGATCCCAAGTTTGTTGGTCATGTTGTTGTTACAATTGTTTGCCTCCCTTTCCTCTCTTTGAACCACTTCGGTCTCTTCTCGGGATGCAATTTCCAGCAATGGTCATCATCATGCCCTTCTTTCTTGCAATGCTTGCAAGAGATATTCTCTTCCCTTCTTGTCGTTGAATTTTTTTTCTTGTCATTCCCCTTTATTTTGTCCTCTTTCCTTGAAGATGATTCCCCTAATACACCAACTCCTATTTTCCATGCTTCAATGTATGTTGCTTGAACGGAAACCTCATCAAGATTAGTAGGTCCAAACATAAATACAGTGTTATGAATGTGTTAAGGTAAACCTCATATATAATTCATAAGAGTTTCTTGGGTATGTAAAGAAATGTATAACATTAATGCCATCTTACGAAATTCATCTGTGTATTCTTGCACTATTTGTCCCTTTCTTTGTTTAAGACCTTGCCATTCAATTAAATCCTTCTCTTTATAACCCAAAGGATAAAATTGTTTTTTAAGTGCAGAAAAAAAAACTTGCCATGATGGAAACACATTACCCACTTGTTGCATGCCATTTTGCAACTTTCTTTGCCACTAGATGAGTGTTGTGCCTGCAAGTCGAAGTGATGCCAATTTGATTTGATTTGCCTCATCCTTGATTTGTTTCACACTGCAATAAACTTCCATCTGTTTGACCCAGTTATCAAGCCTCTCTACATTGAATTCACCATCATACATGGGCAATTCAAACTTCACATCAAGATTAAGTAAAGGCGTATCATGTTAATGTTTATGGAAATGTTTTCTTTCGGTGGATTTGGAACTTGTACTTGAAGAAGAAGAAGTTGATGGATAAGAAGGAGGTGAAGGAGGAGGTTTATGAGGATCCTCTCCTTCTTCACTTTTGGGTTTTGAATATTCACCTAGAATTGGTCTCTTCCGCTCAAAGTAATCATCATATAAAACCTTTACCATCTCCGACATGGAGAAGACGGTCTTTTGAAACTCTATCTCGTTATGAGAAAGTCCCTCTTTCAATGCCATCTTCTCACTTTGATAAGTTATCTTTCTCGATCTAATCTTAGGATTATCTTCAACAAGCTCACCTTCATCATGATTCATCTTTTCCCTGGTAATCATGCAAACTCAAAAGCCAACCATCAACCCGCTTTGATACCACTTGATCCGAAAATATCTTTTAAGACTATGGTTAAGTTTTTAAAACATGAGTTCATTAACCATTTAGGAATTTGAAGAAAGAGGAAGAATTAATGATATAACATGGAATCCATAATAAAATATGCATATTTGAAAGTAATCACAAATAATTAGAAAACCATAACAACAAAATTGTTAACGAAGTTCGACAAGATCGCCTACATCTCCGAGCCTTTGTCTCAGTGGGTGAGGCTTTCTTATTTCTCTTCAATGTTTCAAACGTACATCAGAAAAGTGTAAAATAGATTAAAAACTAGTTTGGTTGTGTTCTTATATACCTCAAGAACAAAACACAACTAACGGCACTGAAAACGGTTGAGCGAATCTCCTAAAATTGGCCTGCAAAGTTCCTCTCCTCAATGGCTTCCCTACATAAAACTGACTTTGGCTTCACAATTATATAAAATTTATCCTCTTCTAAACCTCCCCCAGGTTGCCAAGAACCTATGGTTTATATATATTTGAATTTGGTAACATCCTCCCAATTTCCTCCTAAGATCTGGCCTCAAAAAGGGCTCCAGATCTCCCCAAAATGACCAAAATCTCCCAAAATCAGGCTAAAATATTTAAAAATTATATAATATAAAGTTTGAAACCCGTAACTTGGGAAAATATGTGCTAGCCCCATATTCTCGGGCTCTTGTTCATATCATAATGGCCCATGTGGCCTTAGGCTGGCGCGCCTCTGGTCCTTAGCCCTTAAATCTCAACCCTTGGTCGTCGGCATGGCCATATGGCCATGACCCTCGCTCCCACGTGCTCCATAGTCGGTTAGGACCTTGGTCTTCAACCCCTGATTAGACAAGGCTGACCGCCACCGATCAGGGCTTGTCCCTGAAATCTTTCCAAGCGCTAATTCAAATATTATTCCTCCCATATCTGTAACAAGAAACACGTGTAGTGTAGTCGGTCCGTCTACTTCCCCGAAGTCGCTAGTACCCATGGAGGTAACAGGTTCGAATCGCCCAGGTGGTTATAATTTTTTTTTTTGACTTAGTAGTCATTGGAAAAATATGGGGTGCCACATGGCACCCTCTGAATGGGCCACATCTCTCCCTGCGATTGGTATGTACTAGCACAATTAGTGTCCAATCATCATGCCGCATCACCACTGTACAACCCAGTCACCTTCCACATCATCTGTCATACAACCACATTTTGTGCCACATCACGTCCATACTTCATAGTCACCCAGCCATATTATCATATTTACGACCCAACTATCATCCTTACAGCCATGTGTTAGTCTGTCATTGGGCCACGTAATGTACAGACTACCACATGTCAAATCCGTACAGGTGCCAACTCAGCTTGAAAATGTTGAATCTGAGTGACATATGTCACCTCCTGGTGATGCCATGTCATCATGATGACATCATGGTGATGTCACCTATCATAATTCTAACGTTAGCATTGAATTGACTGTTCACTTTGACCAGTTGACTTTTGGCCTTTTTGAGAATTCGGTCAGAACGCGAAAACTTTCACATACGATGTCTGTTTGAGGAAAAAATTAAATGGTCGGAATCACTGCAATGAGACAGACACAATGGCGCTAGTTTAGTCCTATTCCAAGAACTTTGATTTTTAGGCCTTCCTGGATCCATTTTGGATCAAAAGAGGACTTCTCAAAGTGAGAAGATGACATCGGAAGAGGGACATTCTCATAATGATATAGAGTTTCAAAAGATCTTCTTTTCCATGTTGGAGATGGTAAAGGTTTTATATGAGGATTACTTGGAACGGAAGAGACCGATTCTAGGTGAATCTTCAAAATCCAAAAGTGAAGAAGGAGAGGATCCTCCTAAACCTCCTCCTTCACCTCCTTCTCCGTCAACTTATTCTTCTTCAAGTACAAGTTCTAAGTCCACCGCAAAAAAATGTTCCCATAAACATAAACATGTTATACTTTTACTTAATCTTGATGTGAAGTTTGAATTACCCATGTATGATGGTGAAGTCAATGTAGAGAGGCTTGATACTGCATAAGATAGATGTAATTTTATTGCAGTGTGCAACAAATCAAGGATGGGGCGACTTAAATCAAATTGGCATCCTTTGACTTGTAGGAACAACACTCATCTGGTTGAAAAGCATGTTACAAAATGGCACGCAACAAGTGGGTAATTTATTTCCATCATGGCAAGGTTTTGTTTCTGCACTGAAAAAACAATTTTATCATTTGGGTTATAAAGAGAAGCCTTTAATTGAATGGCAAGGTCTTAAACTAATAAAGGGACAAACAATGCAAGAATACACAGATGAATTTCGTAAGATGGAATTAATGTTATACATTCCATGACATACCCAAGAAACTCTTATGAAGTATATAGGAGGTTTACCTGCACACATTCATAACACTGTATTTATGTTTGGACCTACTAATCTTGATGAGTTTTATGTTCAAGCAACATACATTGAGGCAAGGAAAACAAGAGTTGGTGTATCAAGGGAATCGTCATCAGGAAAAAAGGACAAAAGGGAGGGGAATGGAAAGAAAGAAAATTTAGTGACAAGAAGGGAAGAGAAGCTCTCTTGCAAGCATTGCAAGAAAGAAGGGCATGATGTTGACCACTACCTTCAATTTCATCCCGAGAAGAGACCGAAATGGTTCAAAGAGAGAAAAGGGAGGCAAACAATTGCAACAACAACATGACCAATGAACTTGGGATTTGATTCAGGTGATGAGTCTAAAATCGTAGGAGTTGGTTTGACAGGTAAAATTGGTGATGGATATGATTCTAGAAGTAAATTGTTTCAAATAAGGGTCATAATGAAACATACTAAGGTTGACACATTGATAGATAGTGGATCTCAATCTAACTTGATTTCATAGGAAGTGGTTAAAAAATTGGGATTAAGCACTCAGATGCATCATAAACCTTACTCACTTAAATGGATAAGCAACAATCATAAATTGCACATAACAAAGCAATGCAATTTAAAGTTTGCAATTTCATCAAAATTTGCGGATGAGGTAACGTGTGATGTGGTGCCACTCAATGAGTGTGGAATGGTCTGAACAGTAATACACGATTTCTATTAATGAAATAAATGTACAGACTGTAAAAATACATAGTGAAAGACTCCCTAGAATGGTGGCATCTTATCTTTGAGAAGAGATGTGACGGCTACTCACATTCGAAAGAAGATGATTACAATGAGGCTATGAAGGAATTTTTACAATAAAAGGGAATGAAAAAAACCCTAGACATCCAAAAACCTAACCCTGGGATATGAAGCACCAAAAGTCATGTGGTCCCCGTTTGGGTAAGTTAGTACATCAACTTCCCAGGGTCGTAACTTTTGCATACAATCTCTGTTTTAGGCATATGATAGCCCGTTGGAAAGGTATCATTGAGGAGAATAATTTTGGGGGATAGATCATGCCTTAGACTATTATTTAGAATCTCGATCCTGAAAAACCTTCATTTGAGCCCTCAAAATGGCCCCAGAAGTTAAAACTACTAAAAATAGTAAATTGCCAAAATTACTAGAAAACTATTTTGAGCCAGTTGGAAAAGGTGGGTGGCCACCGATATCGACCTGGATCAATCCTCCCTCATTATGAAGAAATTGTATCCATTGCATTGATTTCCTGGGGGAGAGGAAAAAGTGTTTACTAAATCTGAATCTCGGTGAGTTGCTTGCCTTGCTGGAGACGTTGTGTTGCTCGGTTTGTGGAAGGATATCATGAGCATGTGGCTGGAAGGGTTGGAACTTTTTAACCAGTCTGGATACATGATATTATTTTGTGCAAAATGAATCTTTACATTTTTCTACAATATTTTCGACCTACTTCTATTGGATAGAAGGTGCTTGGGCAGAGGATGTAGTGGTTGCAATATCCTTTCATTCACCTTTTGAACAAATTGTGAAGAAGCTGAATTTTGTAGTATGAGATACTACCTTGCGACACTTTTTAGGTGGAACAGTAGTTGGAACTACCTCTGGTATTCTATAGAGATGACCCCCTAGAGAAACAATGACACTGCAGGGTCGAGACTCATAAACAACATGGCACTTCCACATATATGGTTGGCCCAAGAGAACATCGTAGACATCTAGTGGGGAAACATCACATAATACCTCATCCTTGAAGGGCTAGATGTCGTATGACAATCGACACTGCTGGTTGACACGAAGATCTCGTCCTTGGCGAATCCACCCGATGTTGTATGGTTGCGGGTGTGGTTTTGTCGACAATCCCAATTGTTTGACAACCTCTACTAAGATGAGGTTCTTCTGGCTTCTGCTATAAACAATAAAATATATTAGGGTCCCATTCACCCACATATGTGAATGAAAAAGGTGCTCCCCCTCTTCAGGATCTGTTGGTTCTTCTAGTTGAATTGTTGCGGTTGCGACAATGGCAGTGGGGTCTTCATTGAAGATTTGTATTTTACCAATATTTTTAGAATCAGATTATGAATCAGGGT
Organism: Picea engelmannii; assembly: GCA_009831015.1. NCBI lineage: Eukaryota > Viridiplantae > Streptophyta > Pinopsida > Pinales > Pinaceae > Picea > Picea engelmannii. The sequence goes on along the minus strand of ML819107.1, from coordinate 4,913 downwards.
TCGTCTCCTTGTCTTTGATCTCGGCCACCAATGATTGTTTTGAGTGACATTCATCGGTGTTGTCCCAGGGGCTTTTGTGAAAATCACATCATTTTCTGGTGTCCTTCTTTATCTTCCCGTGACCCTTATTTTATTGTGGCTTGGACTGGTTTTCAGGAGAGTGTTTGTTAGGTTCATCTTTGTCATACTTTGGTTGTTGCAGATTTGCAGACCCAAACTCCCATTTTTTCTGGTGCTTAACATTTTGCTCGATTTTAACAACATATCGATAAGCAACACCGAGTGATGAGATGTACCAAAAATCCATTTCAGTTTGGATGTATCTTTGTATAGCCCCACAATATTTCAAAACCAAATGTCATTCAGAGTCTTTGATACCCAACTTGGTGTGCAAGGTATGGAAGTTATTGGTGAACTCTGGAACTGCTTGGCCCCTCTCTTGTTGCAGTGTGGTCCATCTCATGTACTAGTCCTCATAGTTTCCAATAGGGTAATACTATTCCTTTACCGCATCCAAAAAAAAATCCCAAGTGGGCTCAACCCCATATATTCCAGACTCCTCTGTGGAACTCTTCTCCCAGTAAGTTTCCCACCAATGTTTGACATGGGGGAGAGCCTTAAGGAGTGCGAAGATGATATTTAATCTATCAGAAAAATTGTGAACAGAGAAATAACCTTCTAACAGGTTTAACCATTTATCTAGGGCATCGTCATCTATTTGACCTTCAAATATAGGAATATCAAAATTGAGCTGTACCTTAAAAGGCGAGGTGCCTCCAAAGTGGTTGTGGAAGTTAAAACTACTAAAAATAGTAAATTGCCAAAATTCCCAGAAAACTGTTTTGAGCCAGTTGGAAAAGGTGGGTGGCCACCGATATCCATCTGGATTAAAGAATTAACCACTAATTTGGGTTTTCAACATGAAAACTCAACTCCTTACTATCCGCAAGACAATGGTCAAGTCGATGCAGTAAATAAAGTTTTGACAATGAGGCTTCATAGGATGATAGGGATTCACAAATCGAATTGGCATACGATGTTTTTTTTGGNTGGCATTATGGGCATATCGATCCTCAGTCAAAAAAGCCACGGGTTTTATGCTATTCTAGCTAGTATATATTTTAGAAGTCGTCCTACCGATTGAATGCAAAATACCATCTTTGAAACTAGCTGCCAAACTACTTCCCAATACCACCATTGAGGAAGAAATTATTTTGTAGTTGAAACGATTAGATGAAAATCATTGTGATGTCGCCCTGGCTAATGAAACTTATAAGAAATGTGTCAAATCTCAATATGATAAAAATGTTAGACCTCATGTTTTTTTTAAAGGTGACTTGGTTCTATTATATGATCAAGATCGTGAAATATTGAGGGCATGTAAATTCAATCCCATGTGGCATGGCCCTTATATCATTAAATGTGTATTAGAGAAATATTCCTATGATTTAGTGGATTATGATAGGATTCCTTTGGGTGAGCCTCGGAATGGGATTTACCTTAAAAAGTACTATGCTTAGAATTATTCTACACAAGTTCTTTGTATATATTGTACCATGTTTTGGTGTGATTTTATCACTTTTTTTTCAATGATTTCTTCGTACTTCTTATGTTGCATTGTGCTTGGTTTGCAGACATCAGCATCCCCTTTACCTTATGTTGGATTTGTTGATGGTGCTAGCTATAATGTTCATAACCTTGCATCTGCTACTTGGGCAATCTACATGCCTACCGATGAGTTGATTATTCTACGTGGTATATGCCTTGGTCGTGAAACGAACAATAAAGAGGAGTAAAACAAAATCATTGAACTATTAACTGAATCCATTTCACTTGGAATTCACCACTTGGTTATCTTACTTGACTCTCAACTTGTATTACTGCAATTAAGTAACATTTATCCTATCACAAGTCCTACTCTATTACGAGTATATTTAAGGGTTCGTCTCTTAGAAAGAGAGTTTGACTATCTGGAGTATCAACACATTCCAAGAAATCTAAATACATCAATAGATGCTTTGGATAATTATGTATTATATAGGGATTTGCAACATTTGTAAAAATCACATACACACTTTTCACCCAATAGAACAAAAATATAAATTGTTTTATATTAAAGTTTATAATTTTTTTATAAAATGTGTTGAGACAACACCAAGCCTATGTATTTCATATCAATACATATAGATCATCAAAATGAATAAAGAGATCCTAACCATTATGTTCATGGTAGAATACTACTTCCTGAGCTACTCACTAGAGAAGAAGAGCTATGAATTTGGATACTCCCGTAGTGTGTCATTGGTACTGCCATGAAAAATCGTCAATCTGGATATCTGGTATACCCAAATTCAACCACTCGAGGTTGTTTTCTATCTCCTTGATATCCCATGTTTCTTCATGATCATAAGAAGAAGCCATTTCACCCTTCTCACCTCACCTCTATATTGTTGAAGTTCCATATGGTATGCTCGACCCAATATCTGCATGATGAAAACAAAATCAGTCTCAATACGACAAAAACATTGAAATTTTTGAAGTTTTAAAACAAAAACAAAAAAAAAATCTTTTTACCTGCATTGTTCCATTGGTACCCTGCTGGAAGGACTAGATATGGATATCCTCAGAAATCCATCCCTACATAATCATATTCCTATACAATGATGATTTGTTTCTTTACCCATCTAAAGAAATTCTCGTCATAGGAGACTATAGGGATACCACCATGATGCATCATCATATCCACCCACCTCTTCATTTGAGGCTCTTATGCATCAGGATCTTCGTCTAAATCCATGCTCTGTAAAATAAGTAGTGGAACTCTCTCTAGGAATAAGGATACCAAAATTAAACCATAACCAAATTGTTTCAAACTACCAGTCTTGCACTTGGTAAGCTGATCTTTCATGCTCTCAAGCATCTCTTCACACTAGTTAAATATTGTAGGTGCCATACAATTGACTCCATACTACATTTGAGATTTGGTGGCTAAATGAGGAGATACACTTCCAACAACTCGAGTGATGGTGAAAAGAACAGTCCTCAAGTAAATATCTCTAACGCTCTTTATGGTAATTTTCCCATTACTTTTCCTTGTTCTGGAAACACAATGTTGTGAGACATAATTCTTAGTCTTTTCACCTCCTCCCCTGAATCCATACAAATATACTCGCTATCCTCTCCTTAAGAGTCTAGTCAAAAAATAAACATCCTTAGTTTCCAAGGCCAAATCATGAACTCCGAACTTGAATACTTGCTCATCGGGTTCCCACATATTTACGAGGAACTCCAATAGTCGAACGTGGGTCCTCATGCCATGGATCTAGAAGAAATTTTCCAACCTGCAACTTCAAAGGGCCAACATGGTGTTTGGATCATTTCCTATGATTTGATATTCCATTTCATGCTCCCTCTCCTTCCATTCCATCATTTTTTCTGACCAAAAGTTTGCAAACAACAAGTGAAGAACTTATTTGTCAGACAAGATCTTAAATTTTCAAGCTTCACAACTTAAAATGAGAATTCTTTTTGAGCTTTATGGGTGTCGCACCCTGTTTTTACACACAGAGAGAGATTGTCGCAATTATCGATAAAGTGGGACGTGGAAACTCTTAAGTGTTGCAGTCCTTGATATGGAGAGCCTGTGACACCTGTGAGGCAAGTTTTAGGGCTTGGAAAGAAGCCCAAAAACATCTAAAACTAGCTTGAAATTGAAACAAATTGCCATCAAATGAAAGAAGAGAGGAAGATCTATTACCTAGAGAGAGAAAGAGTTGATTTCTTCCACATATCTACTCACAAATGTTGCTTGAAGAATCAACCAAATGGGGATTTTTTCTCACTATTGGAAAGGTAAAAACACACAATGGTAAAAAATAACTTACTTTTTCTTATTTTCGACCAAGTAAGGAATATTCCTTTTTACATATTCTATTTCATTTTTACCATTGTTATATAGTGCCTCATTGATTGACATAATTGTTTTATCATAAATGATGTTTTGTTATAGATTGTGCAGGTTACGGGTCAAATGTGTTGGGTATGTGTTGTATTCTTTGCATGTGTGTGTGTGGGCGCGTTAGATTCAACAACTACGTCTGACAATCCCTCTAGCAGTTCTCTTTGTGTCGTGTGCGTTGGGCGCCTCCTAGGGGGGTCCCAGGGGGGACCATGTATGCCCCCCGTGGTTACATGCAGCGTTTGGGGCAACGCCTTGAAAACAAAAATTGGGCGGTTTTTACTATTTTTAACGGATTTTGGTATTTTTAGTGGTTTTCTAAATTAATAATGGATTAAGGGATTAGGGTTTTGGTATCTACGGAATACCTAAAAACATTGTATATATTGTATGGTGAATGGTGAAATTAGATATAATGAATATATGAAAGGTTTTCCCTAGTTGAGGGTTTTCGGTATAAATCTTTGTGTACTATGTGTATGAGTCATTGATTAAATTATGTTTTTATTAAGAATCTATATGCATTTCTTTACTTCACAGATTTAAAACTTACAAAATTTTTGAAACATAAAGTTGCGGTCGAGTGTATTTTTATAGTTTTTTCCAAAATATTTAAAAAATACAAAAACATGATAGGGATTTTCTTTAAGCTATTTTCAAAAACCTATAAGTATGAAAATATTGTCAAGCGAACTTTCTTCCTTTAGCACTTATTAAATAATTTGAAAGAACATATATCCAGTATTAGTTTAACCCTTTTTCGAGATGAGTATGCTTAATTACAAAAAATTTATACTCTAATCAATCATGACTAGAAGAGTTCTCCTAGGTATTATTTTACACTTTTTCGGGCTTGGGGGACTAAATTTATGAAAATTTGATCCTGTAGTTTCCTTTAAGTGTTTTTCAAAATCCCTAAATATGAAAACTCACCCAGTTTACTTTCTTTGGACTC
>ML819106.1:64455-80475 GCA_009831015.1 Picea engelmannii | reverse complement strand
TTATTAAAAAAAAATATCAAAAAGAATAAAAAAACACTTAAAAATAATCAAAAATTCAAAAAAAAAAAACCATCAAAAATTATATAAATTTTTGAATGAGGTGACTTATCATACTTGTGGCCCTCATAAAACTTATGAACGAGGTGACTTGTCATTCCACAAGCTTGAAAACGATAAGGCTCGTGAGCCAATAAGAAGCAAGTGTTAGGAGCATGTATATTTCATGTGTATTATTCAAATAAATCAAGCCAATTACAATCAATTCTTTTAAATGAAACCAACATAGGCCAAATTTGAAAATCAATTAATGTTTAAGCAGAAATCATTGGCATGCAACCAATTCATAGCAAAGAATGTAATCAACAAGTGATTGAATTTTTTCCCATTGTAATTACCTCAAAACCATTAGATATGAGGAACCACCCTCCTCTTTCATTGTTGTTGTAAATTTTATGGGGGGGAATTTAATTTTCCCATAATATGAAAATTCAATGGGAGTTGTTGCAAGCACAACACCAAGGAAATAAAAAGACTTGGTAACTAAGTAGCCATGGCCTCATAGTGTAAATATTTGGGAGATTGATGTAATATGGGTCTATGGATTTTCATTCATTCAGTCTTCTATAGTTATTGGTAGTATTGGGTGATCTAGAAATTGTGCATGGGCTCTATGAATGTAATAAGGCCCAAAAACATTGACAATTGATTTCAATACAAGTCTATCGAATTATTTGTTATAAATGTTGTCACATATTGAATATCAATTCTATGTTGGCTATATTGAATTTCATTCTCTATTGAATGTACAATATTATGTTTTTGTTGTGTAATTTTGATTTGTAGGCTGTCTAGGTTTGAATCTCACAAAGATATGTGTGTTTGTATGTGTGCATATATATATATATATATATAGAGAGAGAGAGAGAGAGAGAGAGAGAGAGAGAGAATGTATGTCGATGCCACTTTAAATCCATATTTATCAAGCATCAAGAGGAATCAAATCTTTGGATGTACAAATCTTTTCTCACATTTTTATACTTGAAAAGAGTTTTCGTTTCAAAATATTTGATTGCTATTAACCCTTGTAGCACTTGTAAATATAAGATTAAAATAAACCTAAATTATACAAATACACAATAGAATGCATTTAACTACATTATAAACTTTATTATAATCTTTTTAAAAACATACACATGCATGTCACAATTAAGCCACATGATTTGTAACAAGAGGGTTGAGGGGTCGAATTGCAATGTGGGCAATTAAAATAGTGAGTCGAAAGGGAGTGTGAAGGATGGCTTAGTTAGGCCAACCTAAAAATCCTTTCTGACTTACTTTGACCAATTGGAATTCACTGACAAATATAAATATAAATACTCTATTTAAACATATAAAAAAATAATATACCAAGGTGGGCCCACAGACTGAACCACACATAAACTCATGGCAGAGAGGTCAAATCTAAAAACTCACTTTGAACTTCAGTTAAAGAATCCGATCCTCATCTGACGAACCAGCCCGTCACTTTCAAACGTCAGCTGTCATCTTGTCAGATGGTAGTAGAGTTGCGGTCTGATTATTAAATCTTTCCCGCCAAATCCTCAGAGTTCCTAGCCGTTGATTTAACCGTTAGATCACATGTGACGTGGCCTCTGACCATTGGGTCAGTTTCCCGGGAAGCTGCGGTTTCAAGACATTTAGTATATGCTTGATTCACTTAGCTCGGCACGTTAACTTCATGAGATTTTAAAATGCATAATTAAGTGAATTTAATAATATTTGACATATGTAGAAAACGTTGTAGTTTAAACATTCTATGAAATGATTTTTTTCTTGTGATATTTTTTTAGGGATATTTGTCCAGAATTTAGTAAAAAATGGTTAGATCCACAGATTTGAATGATTATTTATGTATAATTCGGGTGTCCCAAGGGTTTTTCAGCATGTTGAATCCATTTATATATTCATAAATGGATTTTAAACTACAAAAAATAGTGATTTCGTGCCAACTTACGTTTATAATAGGCGTTGTCTAAACGTTCTAGGTTTTGGTATTTTGGGTCAGAATCCGGTGATATGAATTTGGGTGAAATCACAGTTTTTTGTTGTTTAAATTTCATTTTTGAATGCATAAATGGGTTCAGCTTGTTGAAAAACCCTTCGAGCAATCGAATTATACAAACTTAACCCTCTCAAATATGCAGATCCAATAAATTCTCATCAAATTTCAAGTAAAATTAAACAGATAATATAGTTGAAAAAGAACCAAAACTAGAACATTTAGAATACAACTATTATACTAATGTTCTTGCAATTTCCCCAAACATTCTTCACCCATTCACATCTTATATGAGTAATAGAAGAGGTTTAAGTGAATTCCTTGCAAATCATATATGTCGATGTTGATCATGAGAATCTTCCCATTGAGACATTGCATTGGTGTGGGGTTGGGACTACATCACGTTATGGTGTGTGGGGTCAAAATTACAACATGTTATGGTGTGCCGTTGGGATGCTTAGACAAATTTTATGGCTATGAAGGAATATACAAATATGTATACAATCTATGTTTTCTATTGGTTAATTTTGCAATTGCATAGACAACATACTTTTAGATATATTTTCCATATTAGTGTGAAGGTTTGGCCAGTAGAAAAGTTTTCGTAACACAACCAATATATTTAGATGATTAAATGACACATTATCTTGGACTAATGTGCCTCCTAAATAATCTTGTTATGTTGACGTTTAGGTGACGTTTAGGTGGAACATTGTTTTCCAAGGTGAAAAAAACAAGTTGTTGTCATGCAAATGGAAATATAATCATGATGCTTAGAGAAGATTTACATAAAAATGGGAAAAGTTGAATGTGCTTAATAATGCTTTGTTTGGTCATATGTCTATTGTCCACAAGTGTCCAAAATAGTAAAAATGCATGCACTTGTTATCATCTCAAATATTGAGTTACATAGTTAGATGCATCACACTTATCATAAGGAACTCCCAAAGATAGGTCATCAACTATAACCAACACATGCTTCACAACTTGTTGTATATCTACACAAATTGTAAAGTCTTATGGTTAGAATGCATGTAATATCAAAAATGTAATTTCATTATTGGTTAATGATGCAAAGGAGATGAGACCCCTTTGCCAATAAAAAATTGCATGGTAGAATATCTTAGGCAAAGAACCAATGCTTTGGCGGGATAGACGTTGATCTCACTCATAATCACATGCATTCGCTTTTGCATAGCTTTGATACAACTAAGTGCATGAGGATAAATACCACCACTAGCAATTTGAGGTAGTTCCCAATGGACTCTAATTTGCATATAGTACTGAGAAACACAAACTCTTGAAGCATATGCAACAATGAATCAATCCTTCAAATGTTACAACTACATATGCTACTCATCCACCATAGTCTACTCTTATGTGGCACACATAATTCAACACTACAAAACACAAGTATGCACTAACCCATACTTCGTGCACAATTGTTGTCCCCCTTTAGTGCAAATCAACCTTCACACAAATCATTTCTACAATAGGGATTATGCATAACTCAACTGAATGATAAATAATATATTAGTAATAGATTCATTGGCAACCTATGGTTATGGCCCCATAGTGTTCCTCCACCAAATTATCCTACCGATACAAGTGGAGTGATTTTGCACTATTCACACATGAATACAATTGTAATACACCAGACCTTACATGAAGTATTAAGTCATCCAAGTCGCACAGACATGCAGAGAATTATAATTCCAATCCATGGTCTTCACATAGAGCCTCTTTGCACAACTCTTAGACTCAAAAATATCTTCACTTTTAGTTGACATTTTCAGATAGAGATATATCATGATAGGAATTCACAACATTCATATCCATCTCTTCTATCCCAGTAATCACCCAATCAATATTAATACAATCTACAACAATTTTTTTTCCATAACATAACTATAACAAAAATACACCAACACTACAATGTATAACATAGAAATACATACAAAACATCCATTCACATGTTACACAAGGGTTTAACATGGAAATCTTAAGGTAAAAACAACCATTTAGTGTTTATCCTCTCTCTCTCTCTCTCTCTCTCTCTCNCACACACACACACACACACACACACACACACACACATTAATTTCTGCATAAAATCATTACAATGGGTCGATGGTTGCATATCAGCTTACAAATCCCATTCAATTTCTAGGCCAAAGGCCATGACAACCTCAACCATTACCTCTGTCTTATTCCTCTACAAGTTATCTTTCTCCTCTATGAGCCACCTCTTCTCTTCATCATGAATATTGTATTTATTCATGTTCATCAAATCGTTCACATCTTTCAAATGATTTTCCCATGACCACTTCAACTACCATTGTTTCAATGTCCATGCCTTTTTGTTTTCTAGCTTGAGACCAACTACTCTTCCCAACAATTATTCTTTAGTTGTGTGTTCTTTTAAATTATGCCCAATAGTATGTTCCTTCTTCAATGTTCCCTTTGGATTCCCTTCTACATGTGTGGGAAAAGTTCCTATTGGTCATTTCTATTTTCTCTTGCTCTCAATCCCATATCATTGAATTAGGGAGTTCTATAGCCAAGAGCTATTCCATATTATTTATAGTATAAAGTTCCAAATCCCACAATTGCATCTATAGTTGTTGTCGCGATCTACAACAACTAGTTCTAGCACCCATTTCTTTTGTAGCAAGAAAACTTTGTTCCCTATAGCATTCTACTCCATACTAATCTTCATTCTAGATATGTGCATTCTACAATCACATGGTCTACTCCTTTACATTCCCACTAAAATCCAATAATTGTGAATTCTATTTCTACTTCGAACAAATCCATTACACCGCTACTGGCCATCACTGGTGTCTTCAAGATGGAATATTTTAAATGACCTCGATGCTCCTGTATTGGACTCCCAAGGTTATTAAAAATGCATTCCCTCATGCTTATGAGATAAACTCTTCAAATCTCCAGCTGTCGAATACAACTTTCATCATTATTACCTTCACCAACTCTGCATTCTTCATTATTGTATATGTCAACTCTACAAGAAATACAATGCATCATCTTCATGTTGCATATCCTTTCTTCAACTCATTGATGTTATCTGCATGTTCATTGGTGCATATTTATTTGCAAGAACACAACAATACTCTTATCATTGGAATCTGGAATCTCCATCTCAGTTTTGCTACAACTCGGTTTATAATATTGTTTCCATCTTCATCTCTCTTTATTTATCACCGGAAGAATTAGTCAAGTGCTCTTCAACCATGAATCTCATGCACAAATCGAATTGAGTCATGTCTCATCCGAGACATTCCACTACCCTTTTTCATCTAGTGTATAAAGTGCCTTCAATGTAGCCAGTTGTTCATACCAAAAAAAACACAACATGGAGTCACATGCTCACATGTTGCACTTTTCTTTACTGAATCCACAACCACACTTATCCTACCTCAATTAGCGATCATGTTAGCATGTTCACATTCTTTGCATATTAAAATCATTAGAGACATACCTTCAATAGTTTCCTCTTCTTCAGGAAGCACCTTTACACTTGGTCCATACATTCCCTTTTAGCAACTTCAAATCCTTCTAACATTCTTCTACAACATGTCTTATTCCTTTAGGAAATTTTCATTCTTCTCTCTTTCTCTGTCAACAACATCTTCAACAACTTCTTCTTTCTTCAGGACTACAAATTTGTCCATTTTCAACTCAACATCTTTACTCATGCTTCCTCTCAGGTGATTCATCTTCATGGCATCTTCTCATCTTCATCCTCTTTGACTTCTAATTTTGCAACCTCTGTAATCTACAATTGGTCTAATCTTTGCAAATCCTCTTTCTTTGTTCCAATATCATAAAATTATTGCACAACATCTTTCTATTGCATCTTCTTTGATTGATACTCATATCTCCTTCTTAGCCAAGTATATTCCATTTTATCTGTAACTTTTAATTTCCTTTTTCTTGCAAACAAAGAAATATCATATTAAGGGAAAACAAAGAATCCCATCTTCACTTCCTCATTTTCTTTGCTACATCCAACATACACCACATGTGATTCACATATTTGAAACCTCTATAATGCACTACTATAATCTTTTGCATCCTTAATCATTCTCATTTATTATTGTATCCAATGCCACTATGAATCTCTAACCACCATCCAACAACAATGCATTGCCACCATCACGCTACTCCCAACATGTTCCTCGAAACATATGACCCCAAACTCCAATTCAAGAAACCTTCTAACTTTATTTTCTCTCGCATCCTACTTAGGTGGTAAAGGATCCAACTTGCCCATGAAACAAAGTCATATGTTCCTCTTCAATGTCACACCTTCAACGGGGTGTCCCTCATGTAGCCAACATTCATGCTACAAATTCAACCCACACATTTTTGGGTCATTACAACTGACTATCCTTTTCTCTCAAGTTAACAATCATGGATAACCACCTCCACAATTGTTATCTCATTTTTTCATGAATTTCTCTCATGACCCACAACGCCTTTATCTCTAGCAACAAATTATCTCAGAGACTATTTTCTTTCTCAACAACAACCTTCTAGAATTTCTTTACTTGATGCAAATTTCTTTCCCTCTGTCCTTGCAAAACTTGGATTTGTTGTTTTCTTATTCTTGCAACTTCAATATTTCCTCTTTAACAACTTCATTCTTTTTCTTTAACATCTGATTCTTTATCTAGTGTATATTTCTTTGCTTTACCTTTTTCATTCTTCCACTACAATATTCTCTTTTTAAAGTTGTAACTATCTCTGATACTCTACAATATTTCTCATCCTAGAGTTGAAACTACTATGATATCCTTGCAAATTATTTCATCCTAGACTTGTAGTTAGCTATGTATACCACTTGATGCAATGGATCTGAGACCCTTCTCCCAATCAAAATTGCATGATAGAATATTTTAGGCAAAGAACCAATGCTATGCCCAAGAGAAAATATTCTTCAACATTGATATCACTCACATTCACATGCATTCACTCTTGTAGAGATATGATATCATTGGGTGTAGGAGGGTAAACACCACCACTTGTAGTTTAGTGTAATTCCTATCAAACTCTAGTCTGCATATAGTATTGGGAAACATAATTCAAGAAGCATATGCAATGATGAATGAAGCCTTCAAGCGTTTCAACTACATAAGCTATGCATCCAGCAAAGTCGGCTCTTCTACAACACAAATAATTGTACACTACATAAAACAAGTGTTCACTAACCCATCCTTCATGTGCAACTTTTATCCTCCTTTGGTGCAAATCTACCTTCACATAGATCATTTCTATAATTGCGGCTTGACATAACTCAACTGAATGATAAAAAATCTATTGGTAATAGATTCACTCTATAGTGTACCTTTTTGCTTACCAAGGCTTTTAACGCACTATGTAACAATCTCTACACGCACTTCTACATAATTCATACATACATTATATAGTCACATGCATTCAAATAATGAAATACATTTAACCCAGAGTAAAACATATCTCGTTACTGCTATAATTAAACATTCCATAGCCTTTAACAATAATTCATTTACACAGTGGAAAAACATGATGCATAAACAACACAGTCATGCATCACATGATCAAAGCATAATTCAAATACTTATCTTTTAACAGCTGTAGAAATCACCAACCAAGTGCAGGCCTTCCACGAACCTCCCAGCCTTAGACCACATTGTTCATCAACTCAACAGTGGGTCACCCCTGAGCTGGGACCGAGCTCCACCCCAAGGCAAGGAATCCTAGGCTAGGCTGAGGTTACAGGGAAGACAACATAGAAATATCTAGAAGGATTCTTCCCAAGGATGCCATCTTACGCCCACTACTACCAGACCCTCATTCCCCACATGCATGTTCTTCCCGGGAGTATACACCTTCACACGCACAGTCCATCGGTGCTAACCTCCCCCTCTGGGTCTCGGCAACAGGCCAGATCAGGAAATATTAGAGCCCGTAGTTGGTGCTGGACACTCTCTGGAAGAAAACACTTCCCAACAAACTCTTTCACCTGGAAAGAGTTACTCGCAGGCCTGACAACCTGACTCTTCCAACATCAACCACCTCCCTCACCTGGAGAGAGGTCATACACAAGCTCATCACAGGCTTACTCTGGCCAGTATGCCATGCGCAAACCAGCACTGCGTGGCCACAACAGCCAATCGGGAAAACGAACACGGGCTTTCTAACTGGTTCAATAATGGCAGGTCACTTCTTATTTCTCAATCCGACGACACAGAATAGACTCACGCTCGGTTCTCGGGAACGCGTGACAAACAATCCATGCAGGATCCACACAGGTTCTAATTGTTCAGATAGGAGTTGTACCAGGGTATTTCAGAAATCAACACAGGATTTTCCATTTTCAGGGATGAACCAGGGTATTCTTGCAGAGGTCGTACCGGTTCCACGCTCAGAGGTTTGGGTCTGAATGGAGAGGATCCCCTCATGCGGTTCATCTCGTCGATTATATTTGCATGCACTAGGGTTGACACTTGTCACCCTGGGAACTGCATGCGTTCCACAACATTCATCCCCTTTGTACATTCCCCCCCTTGCCAGGAACTTAGGATACAATAATATGCACATGGATCTTTTTTTTGTGAAATAATATTAAAATATTATTCCAGGCCTAAGCCCCCTAGGCTTAGCCCCTAGGCTCAACACTCAGCCCCTTTTCCCCCCCTTCCATCCCCTAATCCCTTGCCCACTCTGTGGACGCTCATTTCCCCATCACTCATTCATCGTGGTCGGTCTGCACCTGGCGATGTTTATATTTTATTGATGTGCTGCATACATACATATACAAAATCCAGGCCCTTGGCCTTCAACCCTTAGGCTCTCTGGCCTAATCAAACACATAAGCCTACTGGCTTATACAAAACTTGGCTTACCAGCCTATAACACATATTTACAATCTCTTTCAGATCATAGTTTACATCGGGGCTCGGCCTTGGGGACACTACAATCCCCTCCCCCTATTTTTGCACTGTCCTCAGTGCAACTTTACATAACATCTGCAAGATTTTCAAAATTTTCAAAAATATGCGAGTACTCTGCCCGCATAACATCTGCATGCTCCCAGGTTACGTCCTCAGGACCATACCAGGTCCACTGGACCTTTACAAGCTCTATAGCTCGATTCAAGAGCTGTTTCTTTTCCTATCCAATATGCGCACATGATGCACTTGCAGGACACCTTCTGGTTCCACCTGAATCACAGTCCAATCGATAACATGATTAGCATCAGGTACATACTTCTTAAGTAGTGAAACATGAAACATATTATGTACAGTCATAGATGTAGGTAATGCAAGCATGTATGCAACCGGCCCAATCCTTTCTAGGATCTCAAATGGCCCACAAAATCTTGCTGCCAACTTGGCGCAACTTCCCAATTTCAGGGAACTCCTGTTATTTTTCACTTTCAGGAAAACATGGTCACCCACCTTGAATTCTCTATGGGTTTTGTTACTATCAGCGTAACTTTTCTACCTATCCTGGGCAGCTTTCAAATTCTGTTTGATTTTTATCATTTGATCTTCCATCTCTTTGAGTAGTTCGGGTCCAACTACTACCCTGTCAGCTGGATTATCCCAACTCACTAGAGTGTTGCACTTTCTTCCATAAAGTGCTTCGAATGGGCTCATCTTCAGTGATGCATGATACCCATTGTTGTAGGTGAATTCTACCAAATGCAGGTAGTCTTCCCACCTTGATGGTTTATCCATCACATACATTCTCAACATGTCTTCAATTACTCTGTTCACTCTCTTTGTCTGTCCATCAGACTCGGGATGATACGTTGTACTAAAGTTCAGATTCGTTCTGAATCCCTTGAACAATCCTTTCCAGAAATTTGAAGTGAATTTCGGGTCCCTATCAGACACAATTGTCTTAGGAATTCCATGCAAGCGTGCAACTTCTTTTAAAAAGATATCAGCAACATCTGCTGCTCTTTGGGTGGTTTTCAGTGGAATAAAATGGGCAGCTTTAGTAAGCTTGTCCACCACCACCATGATTGAATCATGTTGCTTGCTTGTTCTGGGAAATCTTGTGATAAAATCCATTGTTACCACATCCCATTTCCACTCAAGAATAGGTAAAGGCTGCAACAACCCTGCTGGGTGTCTTTGCTCAACCTTGACCTTCTGGCATTCCATACATCTGGCGATGTATTCAGCGATTTCTTTCTTCAAACCCAGCCAAAAATAATGGCTTTTGACTGCTGCCATAGTCTTCTGATATCCAGGATGTCCAGCATAAGCCACGTTATGCATCTCCTTTAGAATTTCTAGCTTCAATTCTCGGTCATTGGGTACATATACTCTGTTCTTATAAAAAAGTAGACCATCAGTTCCCAAGGCATAACCTTTCTCGATCTGTGGTATTTCATGCTGTTGTAGCTTTGCTACAAGATTTGTGTACTGCAAATCAACACTTGCAGCCTCCCTAATTCTATCTTTCAACTCAGTTTTGTACATGAATGGTTGTAGCATGTAATTCATGCACTTTTCTGCTAAGTGCATTAGCCACCTTATTGTCTTTCCCTTTGATATACCTGATATCAAAGTCGTATTCACACAGAAATTCCATCCATCTAATTTGTCTGGTATTTAAGGTCGACTGATCAAATAAATATTTCAGTCTGTTGTGGTCTGTTCTTAATTCAAATCTCTTGCCCATGAGGTAATGTCTCCATTTCCTCAATTCGTGGACATCTGCTGCCAGCTCTAAAGCATGAGTGGCATAATTCTTTTCATGCTCTTTCAGCTTTCGAGATTCATAACAAATTACAAATCCCTCTTGGCTGAGAACTCCTCCCAGCCCCTCCTTACATGCATTTGTGCACACTATGTAATCCTTATTTGGATCTGCAATCTTTAGGATTGGAGCACTAGTGAGTAGCTACTTCAAGCACTGGAAGCTGCTCTCGCATTCTTCAGTCCACTGGAACTTCTTCCCCTTCCTTTGCAAGGAAGTGATAGCATGAACTATCCTTGAAAATCCGACTATGAACCTCCTATAATAGCCTGCTAGACCCATAAAGGATCTAACTTCTGTTACATTCCTTGGAGCTGGCCATTCTTGAATGGCCTGTACCTTATCAGGATCCACAACAATCCCCTCTTCAGAAATAATGTGTCCCAGATAGTGGATCTGCTTTTGGTAAAAAGAGCATTTGCTCAATTTTGCGTATAGTTGGTGTTCTCTCAACACCTGCAACACTGTTCTAAACTGTTGTTCGTGTTCTTCCTCTGTCTTGGAATACACCAAGATATTGTCCAAGAAGACTATGACAAACTTGTCCAGATAATTTCTGAACACTCCATTCATCAAGCACATAAAGACAACAGGCACGTTGGACAATCCAAACGGCACCACTGTAAACTCATAATGATCGTACCTTGTTCTGAAGGCGGTCTTGCTGATGTCCTCATCCCTTATTCTCACTTGGTGATATCCAGATCGGAGATCTATTTTCGAAAACATTTTCGCATCCTTCAACTGATCGAAAAGATCATCAATCCTCGGCAGAGGATACTTGTTCTTGACAGTGACCTTATTCAACTGTCGAAAGTCAATGCACAGCCTCAACGTCCCATCTTTCTTCTTCACGAATAGGACTGGGGCTCCCCACGGTGACACGCTGGGACAAATGTAACCTTTCTTTAGTATCTCTTCGAGCTGCAATTGCAACTCTTTCAGCTCTGGCGTACTCATCCTATAAGGAGCTTTTGAAACTGGAGCTGTTCCAGGCATCAAATTTATAGAAAAATCAATGTCCCTCTTCAGAGGTAGTCCAGGCTCTTCCTAAAATACGTCCTTAAATTCTTTGATTACCTTGTGGTTTTCCAAATTCGAGACCACATCTTGGAATACTTCTTCCACCCGGGCTGCAAATAATTGACAGCCTTTCCGGTAACATTTCTTCAGCTGCATGGCTGAGATTTCTCTAACAACCATGGCTCTGGGAATTCCTTGGATGGTTACCTGATTTCCCTCTTCGTCCTAACATGTGAACCTCTTGTTACGACAATCCAGAAGGGCATGGTGCTGGTCCAACCAGTCCATCCCAACCAAGCAATCATATGAGCCTAAAGGCAGAATGTTCAATTCATCCTTAGTGCTCATTCCTTTCATGTCCATTGAACAGGACTTAACCAATTTAGTTATCTTCCTCTTGGTCCCTGTGGCTAACTACACTAACCAAGACCTCTCATGTTTTCTCCTTGTTAGATGCAAACTTTCCAGCACTCTAGGATCTACATAACTATGGCTAGCCCCTGAATCAATTAAAATAACAAGTGGTCAGTTGTTAATCATACCTTCCACTTCAATCATGTGCGATTGAAATTCTTCTTGCTTATTGTCCAGGGCTGCGTAGATCCTCGACATTCTGCTACCCATATCCTCCACTGTTTCAGCTTGCTGAACAACATGTACAGTTCTCGCCTTACCATTTTTATGGGGACAATCTCTGTACTTGTGGTTTCCTTGACAACCCCAACACTGAATGGGCACCTGTCTCTGTCTTTGTGGTCTCTCTTCGGTGATTCTCGACTCTCTAAACGATGGTTGTTCCTGAAGATTGTTTCTGAAAAAGGGAGTTATATTTCCCTTCTGTCTCTGTTCTTTCTTAAACTTCTTCCGGTCATCCCAAGCCTTCCGAAAGGCGGGCTTTTCTCTTTGTTGTTCATATAGGCATTTTTCCCTTCTTATGGTTTCTTCCATGGTCTTAGGATCATCGTATTGAATCTTGTCAACGATGGAAGGTGGCAGTCCACTCAGATACCTCTGAATTTTAACAGCCTCGTCTTTGATGAATGAAACATACTTCAATAGTTCCAGAAAACTTTGTTCATACTCATCAATGGTCATACTGCCCAACTTGAGTTCGAAGAACTCCATCTTTCTGTCATAGTATCTTTTAGTTAGTTATTTCTTATCGAAATACCTCTTAAATTCCTTCCAAGTGACCTCTTTCTCTCTGATGTGTTGTACCTGCACAAACTAATCCCACCACATGGATGCTTTTCCTTTCAACTGGTACATTGCAATTCTTCCCTCTGCATGGGCAGAATAATTCTGCAGCTGGAAGTATTTCTTCATGCCCAACAACCAAGTTTCAGCATCTTCCTCCTTCTTATGCTCTCCATCAAATGTTGGAGGTTTAATTTTGTTCATCTCTCCCTTCAATTCCTCCTTTCCAGATTTTCGATGTTTTCTGGTAGGGAACGGGCTCGAACTGCTGCGTGTCTCCCTGTCAGAATGTTTTTGAGAGCGACTGTGATGTCGGCTACCACTCCTCGATCTACTTCTTCTCCCATGATTTCTGTGAATCTCTGTCATACCTGAGTCTCTTCCCTTCTCAAGTTTCTTATCTATTCTTTTTAGGCTCTTTAAAATTTTTAAGTTTAGCTCACCCTGCCGATCCCTGACTTTCATAAGTTTTCGGCTATCATCTCGACGAGCCTTGGCCTCTCTTTGCAACCTTTCAATGATTTTCATCATGTGTTATTCCTTATCCATCTCCTTTCCATGTCCATTGGAGTTCGATCCTTCGATTCCCAGGTTAACATCCTTTCCCTCCTGTTCATCTTCTATTTCGGGGGTAATCTGCACCTTTCCCCACTCCATACTCGCCACTGGAATTCTGAGCTCTGTTGAACTCTGCACACGCACTATGCAATTCAATTCAAAATTATCAGGCCTTTAAACGTTCACGAACAACCACAACACTTATAAGCCAGCAAAGACAAAATAAGAGACATTTCAGTTTAAATAAGTTTTCTTGAATTGGATGTATTATGTATCTCTCTTATTTTTTTGTGCATTTTGCAGCAATTTCCAACAGTTCTGGCACTCGTCAGCCTTCTGCAATCTAATGCACAGACGACTCCGATTTTTCGAGCCTTCGTTTCCTAACAACTCCTCATAATTGATAACAATCGATGTTAATAAAGTGTTTCAATTTCACGAATTGTCTGAGCTCTGTTCAGCTCTGTGTTTTTCGGGTGTTCGAAACTTCAGTTTCTGATATTTCGGGACTTTCGGGACCTTAATTTTCAGTACCGAGGACTTTGGGTTTTCGAAACTTCCATCTTCTCGGCATTTTGGGACTTCAAGTTTTGGGTTTTCGGCCCACGAGGCTTTCAAACCCGCTTTGTTCTCCAAACCCCGACTTCCGAAATTCCAACTCACTCTACCCTACGGGTCCACAGCACAGCTTTCACCCACTACCACGGTGGCACGTGGCAAGTTCATGAGGGTCCACGTCGCTTTCAATGACATCATTAGGTCCCACCTTTCTTTCTTCTCTTCTCATCCCCACTGGCACGTGGTACATTTCCATGTGTCCACGTTCATTCCTAGAAAAATCCGATGGTCAGATCTTCCTCAGATCTACGATGCAGATCCTTTCGAGGTTTTGGGCTTCCAAACGTCGATGTGCTCTAACTCTCGTTAGCCCTCTGGCTAGACTCGGGGCTCACATGACCTTCCTTTATATGACCACAGTCATACCTCCTATCGGAGTTTCAGACTTCCCGCACATGACCTTAGGATTCGCGATTCTCTGAATCCCGACGCATCCTTCACAAGTTAGCCCTCCTGGCTTAGCTCCTGGTCCACGTGACCTCTACCCCGTGACTGTAGTCAAACCTCTCGTCGGGGTTTTGAGGTTCAGAGTTTCACAATGCATGGACTTCTTGTCCCCGCGATTCCCGATTCTCCGAATCCCGACTGGCTGACAGCTGGCTCCCACTTATCGAGTTTCGCGGTTCGCGACTCCAAAATTCATAAACACTTTGTCACCGGAATCCACGATATGACGTTTCTCCGATACACTCGCACGATTTACTATTCAACGGTCCCTCAGTCCCTCGGTGTTTCGGAGTTCGCACTATCACAAATCCTAAATGCATAATTTTACGGGACTTCTCGCCGTGAAAACCCGAAACGGTGTGCCACCTGTCCACTTCTTAGGTCATGTGGCCCCCACATGGTTCTTTTGTCCGTCGGGATATCACGTTTCGCGATTTCACGATTCCTATTGTAGTGATGTCAGGATTTCTAACACCCAATCCCTGATTCTCGAAACAGTTAGTCGCACAACACGTGGCCATCTCAAATTGGATGGTCCACGATTGTTTCGGGTTTCCATCATGGAAAGTTTCGATCCCTTGTTATTAGGACACCCGATATCGCGATTCCCCATTTCCTGAAATGGAAAATCCCATGACACGTGTCCTCCATCTTTCGGACGGTCTAGATCTATTTCGGAGCTTTCGCCCCTATTTTTTGAGGTTTAACCTTCAGACACCTCCCGACAGATCCAGCGGCTGTCGGGTTTTCCGACCGAGATCTGATGGTTCAGACGGTTTCTAACTAACTCGGGATTTCACGTATCGCGATTTCCACACTCCTGTGCCACTTCCAAAGGAATTTTACTCCGTACGCACATTTTTCCAAATCCGGCGGTCATGAGGGCTTGCCTTCCCTCCCGGAAAGATCTTAAGGTTCTAACACCATTGGTGTAGAGACCTGTCTCCCCGTGGCCATAGACCACATCGGCTATAGTTTCACTGCACCGCTAAACCTCCTGAGCTCGTAAGCGCGGTCAAGCAACTACTTGACACACTGGAACAAACCAAGGTCCAAAATTGGCCATTCCAGGCCCAATTCCCTTCACTTCTCGGTCCAACAACCACTCCACTAGCCCATCTAGGCTCAGCGTCGAAAACTTGGCTCTGATACCAATTTGTAGTGTACCTTTTTGCTTACCAAGGCTTTTAACGCACTATGTAACAATCTCTACATGCACTTCTACATAATTCGTACATACATTATATAGTCACATGCATTCAAATAATGAAATACATTTAATCCATAGTAAAACATATCTCGTTACTGCTATAATTAAACATTCCATAGCCTTTAACAAT
>ML819106.1:6101-26819 GCA_009831015.1 Picea engelmannii | reverse complement strand
GGACCAGATAGAGATCAAATGAAATCTTTTTAAAATAATCCAATTTAATTTTCTTTTAATAAAGATTGAAATCGAATCACTAATGGTTCAAATGAGTTTATCATTTAACTTGAACAAGATCAAAAGGGATTGAATCGAAACAGAGGTAAGAATACTCTGTTTTTCAGTTGCCATAAAACCGGGTCAAACAATAACAAGGCTGTTTCATATCCAAATGAAATTAATAGTGAATCATATCGTATAAGATACGATGTAATCTAACACAATCATAACCTATTTTTTACGGCTATAAAAATGTGCATAAGATTCATGTTGTTTTAATCAAATACCAACATGGAAAGACTGTTACGATTATAGTCAAATAAAACATTCATAACAGTATCAACCAAACTTTGCCATAGACTCCGATCGCTGAGTGTTGCACAGTCAACGGACATGATCAAATAGTGATCACAACCATCAATAGCAGTGATAATTATAAACTAGGCAACAATCGAAACAAATCGTGACTGAGTCACATATAGAAACAAATCGTAATCCTGGGCATAATCACTTTCATTCCCAGATCAAATTTAAACAATATATTTGTTGCAATATGAATCGAACTGATAACACGGTCAAACAAAAAAATGCGAATCGATTGGTTGGGTATAACAGTTATGATTCATATCTATTCGTAGTTTTGGTTACATATTAACATAAACATATTAAATGGTATTCGAATTGGTTGAAAATGACATGGAACATAAAATCATAACAGTTGGCCATTATTGCCAACCATATCGTGTAGAATGTAACCAATTCGAATCGAAACATTGACCGTGTTCAAAATTGAAATACCAGAAACAACTTATGTTTAGAAAAGATATCAACAACTTCAATAAGTAACAGAGTATTCAATTGAAGCCAAATTAAAACAATCAAATCCATACCACTATCAATCGAATCGAAGAAAATCCAATCAAAACTAAACCGGGAAACGAAATTCGATTAATCAAAACAAAATTATGCATATAGTGCATGCTTATGTGTCAAAGTAGATCCACGCTGTAAACAGAGCTACGAGTTTGTCATATAAACAGGTGATAGTCATACCAGTGAGGCTGCTCGAGCTATGCCAATTTTGAATTGACGACCGCTGTAGCCGACTCCACGTTCTTAAACAAAATAGAACATGTTGTCCTCTGTTTCTTTTCAGTGGATTGCAATTTAGCCTTCTGACTGGTAAGCCTTGCAACTTGATCCTCCAGAGAATGAATTTTGGACTGCAGCATTGGCACATCGAGGTAATACCTTTCTAACCACGAGCCACACTGATCACAAGGTGGCACAGTTGGTTGATGTAGAGCAGGGGAGGGTTTTGACGAGTCACTGGGGGTTTCACAAGGCAATTTAATGCCTGGATAATTAGGGTCATTTTGCAAGCAAGGTGGTAGGTTTTTCACAAAGTCGTATGTGGGTTTGGCACAAAGACCTTCCGAATAGGGATACTCACTTGCTAGATAACGTTCCACCTCCGAGTCAGAATCTTCACTCACCATGATAGGGTCAGGGTTGACAGGAGGTTTCGGTTTGTTTCTCGCCATGTGAGAGATTAATCGGGCGTTCTTTTTTCCTATGGAATTCGCAGTAGGTTTGGCTTTAGGTTTCTTTCCCACGGGTTTAACAGTTTCGACATCTTTGGTTACAGAATTGGGTAGATCAATAGGTGATTCGGGTAAGGGTTTAGGCAACAAAACACTGTAGGGTACCGGGGATACAGACTTGCCCTCGCTCACCACAGGTTTGTCAACCTGTGGTGGGTTTGAATCTCCAAAATTATTGCGAGTAAGAAAATCATTCCAACAGTCTCGGTGTAACCCCAAATGACAAACGACAATCATTTTAATCAATCCAAAGTGAAAAAGGCTGCTATCGGCCTGATTCCGCTTGTATCTTTTAGACATTTTAAACAGGATCCTATGCAAGTAATAAGGCATATTAAGCTAATAGCCCATGAAAACCATAAGTAACCGAAGGTGATACAAGAAAAAAAAAACCATACCAACCCTCGCAGGTGATAAACTGCTTGTTTATAATCAGCAAGTCGTGCCAACGTTGCTTGAGCATATTTGCGGGCAAACCTTTGTCACAGGAGCTCACCCTACACGACTGGAAGAGCAATGTCCACGGGACCTCTTCCACTATGCAATTTTTTGACCATCTCTATCCAGTGGCAGGCAGATCGGTAGATAAACTGAGAAATTGCTCATCAATTTCCAATTGGACATCCCCAACCTTGGCTCGACAGCCATCAAAGGTTAATGTGAATTGCCGAGCCATGCAAGGGTTAAAACCATCAAACTTTTGTATGAACGGGAGCCATCCAAATTCCTCAAGGTCTCTGTAAGCACTGTCGAACATGAACAAAGCCTGGCTACCATTGGGTTCAGCCCTTACGACTGGAGCCATGGTGCGGGCGCATGGTCAGGGTTTTGGATTGAAAACAATAACACACAGGAGTAAAATCTTTTGGGCTAACAGCTGCGAACGATGAAAGGGGAGAAAATTAATGTGCGCATGCGAGGGTGGTGGGATTATCACCGCCATGCATAGAAGTAATGCCAAAGTACAACGTTGTTCAATCAATCATAACATCATTTAAACCATATTAATCGGCCAACTCAAAAATCAAACAGTGGATGATATATCAATGCGCCGATGTATTATTTCAAACCATAAATAATCAATGTGAAATGAAACCCATATGTTTAGGCATCGCGCCATTGCACAATCAAACATTTTAATCAAAGGCTTTAAACATTGTGACAATTGTTTTCAAAAAATCGATAGGACAAGAGCTTAGGATAATAAGGACCACATCATATAAAAACAAAATAAAACCATGACCCCTATGTAATTCAATAACTAGGGAAGTTTCAAATGATATAAATCTTATATGCTCAATGCCTTACCAGTTTACGTGTTATGAAACCAAAAATGTCCAAAGAGGCAAAGTTTGAAAATTCCTTTAACCACATAATAATAAACCAAAGGTGAGTGCCATTCAGGATATCAATGAGAAGATCATGCCAGTTCAAATAACGATGGAAGATTTTTCACGCTTACAGTTGTGAAAACTAAATCGAGACCAATTTGCAAATGTCTCAAAGAATAAAAATATCATTTATTTGCAAAATGCGACGATAATTTTAAGTTCAGAAGACAAAGGTGTAGGCAGCTTATAGGGAAATTGAAAAAATTGAATTGGTTGCCAACAATGGCGACACACTGGGAGAAGCAGTTATCTCTGTCAATAGAAATGAATTCAGATTAGGACAACAAATAAAAATTCAACTCAAAAACAACCATCAGAAAATCGTACAAACATCATCATTTACCATCTTTTCTAGCGATGTTTTTTAAAAGCTGAAAACTAATAACAGTCTTAAGATCAGCAAGTCACGATATTAATGATAAAATCTTCAATACTGTTGGCATGGCCACTGCTTCCAGCAGGCGTCCATAGCCTCGACAGGTTTGCCATTTAACCCACTCAGACATCTGTATCCTGTCAAGAAGTTCTAGATCAGAATAAAGGACATTAAAGAGGTTTTTTATACTTTTTCACAGATTTTCATGTACCCGACATTGCTTCGCTGCCAGCAGGCCTGTTCAGTACCCCGACGAAGTTGTCTTGGCACCATGCTTGCATTTACCCGCTGCCAGCGGACCTGTTCAGTATCCCATCGGGTTTACAAACACTTCCCACAGCTCTTATTAATATTTTTTTTTGTTTTCTTTTGTAGATATATAACTGAGCGGGGAGACGCTGATAATATTGATTTTTTAACATATTTTTTCAGACCTCATCAGAATTTTTAAACACTGTCATTTATTAAGCTCTAGAGATGTTTTATTTACAAAACAACTTACTATGACAGGGAGACATCCTTTTGAGTCATTCCTTTACGGAAAAGGGACAACGTAAAAAGATAATAGATGACCATGATAGACCTTGCTCAAAGATTGAAATTAGTAAACTTCTTTCAAACAACAACATTTTCCAATATAAATATCAGTTTTAGAAATATATCACTGATGTTCGTACAAACTTTCAGAAGTTATTTCAGCGACGAAATTTTCTATGGTATTTGTCTGAATGGCCCAGTACACAAGTATGCGTATTTTTCAAAAAACACAAAAAGGAAACTGATCAATTTAAATCAAAACCAACAAGAAAGTAAACGAAAATACAAACAAAAATGAAATATTTACATAATATACAGGGGTAGTTATCAAGCAAAGTATCTTTTCAAGGCTTGACCATTCACTAGATAGGTGTCAAGCTGCCCTTCAAGATTCTGTAATCGAAAGGAACTAGGACCCAACTTTTCAGCAATCAAAAATGGCCCAAGCCATAAATTTTGAAACTTGGTGTGCTCACCCTTTCCTTCGTGTGGTTTGTCCCACTTTAAGACGAGATCGCCTACTTCAAAGTTCCTATCAGAAGTAGAATTAGAATCGAACCGGATTTTAATTAATTGTTGATGTTGATCTAACTTTCACTTAGCTCGAGTTCTTTCTTCTTCTAACTTCATCAAATCGTTAATGCGGCTTTCTAAAGGAGGACAATCTTCTTCTTGGACTTTTTGTGACAATTGAAGTGAAGGAAGAAGAATGTGAGGTGGCAGAATGGCTTCTCTGCCATAAACGAGGAAAAAAAGGGAGTTACCTATAGCGGCTTTGGGTGTTACCCTATCAGCCCACAGTGCATTTAGCAGTGCGTTGTGCCAGTTCTTGTGATTTTCAGCCATGGTTCTCTTGATAATTTTGATCAAGTTCTTGTTTGTTGATTCTGCTAAGCCATTGCCTTGGGGGTAGTAAATAGAAGAATACTTAAGCTTTATTCCTTTCTCCAAAGTAAACTCACTCATCTCTAGAGAAGAAAAGTATGAAGCGTTATTGAAGACTAGGCAATCAGGGATACCGAAACGAGTGATGATATTCGAATTCAGAAAAGCAATCACCTGACTTGTGTTAACAGTTCTTAGCGCAGCGGCTTCAGACCATCGAGTAAAATAATTAGTGGCTGTCACAATATACTTGTGCTATTGTGAGGATGGAGGGTTAATAGGACCTATGATATCAAGGCCCCATTGCTGGAAAGGAGAATCGACTGAAACGTGTTGCAAGGGGAAGGCTGGTTTTTGCAACCGCCCTGATGCTTTTTGACAGGTAATACATTTACGACACAAGGCATGGGCGTCCCTAAAGAGTGTCGGCCAGTAGTAACCGGCTCTTAAAACCTTATGAGAAGTGGTATCGCCACCGAAGTGACCACCAGCTTCTCCTGCATGCAACTCAAGCAAGACTTTTTCTGCTTCGTCTTTTTCAAGACAACGCATCAGTACACCGTCAAAATTCTGACGAAACAGTATACCGTTTACTAGATGAAAGGAGGTGGAATTTAGTCTCAACGCTCTTCTTTTGGCAGGGTCAAGGTGACGGGGTACTGATCCATGTTCAAGACAAAATCTAATATCATTGTACCAAGGACTTGCGAGGTTTTGTGTGCAACAGATCAAACTTTGATCGTGTTGTTCTAGGTTTGATGTATCACTATCTTCTCATTGTCCTATTTCTGAATCAACAACCAACTTACACAATCCCTGGCCTCTCACGATCTGTGCTGGGGTGATCTCTAAGTCATACTCCTGTAAGGAGGTGACCCAGTTGGCTCTCTTCTCTCCTAACTCCTTTTGCACTAACAAGTTATTTACGGCAGGGTAGGGGACAATGACCTTCATCCTTGACTTCAAAAGATAGGACCGGAAATGCTTAACTACTTTGAAAATAGCATAGGCTTGCGGATCAACTACCGGGTAGTTAATTTCAGCACCTTTGAAAGTAGATCTCATAAAGGCGATGGGTACTTCATTGTTCTCAGAATTCTTCTGAGTTAGGACTGCAACATAGGAACGATCAGAGGCAAAAGTATAGAGTGTAAAGTCTTGAGAGAAATCAGGGCTCATGAGAGATGGAGCGTCTATTATGGCCTTCTTTATGTCATTAAAAGCTTGATTTTCTGTGGGTCCCCAGTGATATTGGGTGTCTTTCTTAATCAGATTCTGGAGAGGCCTGACCATTTCGGAGAAACTGGGGACAAATCTTCTCACGAAATTAATCTGGCCTAGGAAAGACTGCATGGATTTCTTGGACATAGGTGGGGGAAGTTTAGCGATGACTTGCGTCCTCTTGGGGTCAATAATCATTCCATCACTAGACACAATGAATCCTAGTAATTTACCCTGTTCCACTGCAAAAATAGACTTCTTGGGGTTCAAGGAGATGTCGTATTTACGACATCGTAGCAGAACGGCTCGTAAGTGAGTTAGATGATCGTCTTTGTTTTTAGAATAAATGGTCACATCATCTAAGTAGACTACTACGGAGTGATTGATTAAGCCTCTAAAAGAAATATCCATTGCTCTCTGAAAGGTAGCACCGACATTAATCAATCCAAAGGGCATTTTGCGATAAGCATAAGTGCCCCACGGGGTATGGAAGGTAGTTTTTAGTTGGTCTGACAGAGACATCAATACTTGGTTGTATCCAGAGAAACCATCCATTAAGGATAGCCTCTTGGAACCAGATACTTGTTGAAGAATCTGTTCCATAGGAGGGACAGGATAATTATCTTTGTCAGACGCTTTGTTGAGGTTTCAGAAATTGACACAAAGTCAAATTTCCCCGTTTTTCTTCCGGACTGGGACGAGGTTGGATACCCATTGAGTGTGTCTAACAGGAAAAGTTATTTTAGCACTTAGGAGTTTATTCAATTCTTTTTGAACGGTCGGTTCTAGTTTAGGATGCATTTTCCTCAGTTTCTGTTGGAAAGGTAAGGTTTGGGGCTTCATCGGGATGACATGCTGTATAATATTTGGATCGAACGTTTTAAGATCATCGTAAGTCCATGCAAAGACATCCTTAAATTCTTTAAATAATTTAACAAAAGCAGCTTTTTCTTGTCTAGAACATCCCAAGCCTAAGTTGATACACTGAGGATTTTCAATAGTCCCTAAATTGACTTTTTCATAAGATAATGAGGAACTATTAGTTTTGCAATTGACCGTCTTTTTAAATTTATCTTCAAAATCGTAAAAATTTTCTAATCTAACAACAGATTTGGGTATGAAATTTACCATGTCCGATAGAGCTTTAGGCGATTTCGGATTAGGTATTACCGTAAAGTCATGCAAATTTTCATTATGCGTTTGTTCATCTATCACCGCGTCTTGAAAGGTTTCTTCCATGTGCAGAAAGTTAATGATCTGTTGATCATCGTCAAATACTCTCCAGTTTGTGATATTATCTGGAACAGATGGTCGAAACAACAGCTCCACGGAGAATGCGTTTGGGGATAAGCCTTCTGCAGGAAGAAGTTTAGAGGCAACATTAGCTAGTATATATGCTTCAACATTATTTAGTCTAGGAATGGAATTTATATTAAAAGCAGAAAATTTGTTCATTACACTCCATACCTCAGATTGGTTTTTGAGATGCGGGGAAAGACAGTGTATAGAGTCTCTCACCTGTCTAACCACTATTTCAGAGTCGCCGAATACAACCAGATTTTGAATTTTCATGTCCAAGGCTTTTCTGAGATCTTGTAGTAAAGCCTCATATTCTACAGTATTGTTAGTAAATTCAAATTCTAGTCTACAAGCCAATAATGTCTTATTACCTGCCGGATCGATAATGATGCAGCCTGCACTAGCTTTTTCTTTAGACTTGGCACCATCGAAATATAGGGACCAAATTTGATTTCCATCGGGCTCATGGGACTGTTGCATAGAAGTTGTTGGCTGTGCATATGCTATGATCTCGGACTGTTGTTCTGGATTGTTGATAGGTGAAACTTCAGCCATGAAATTTTCGAAGTAGGTGTCCATCCCTTTGACTTCAGGTGCATCAGCGGGAGGTGTGTATGGTTCATTTGGGTCGTTCAAATCTTTGACTGTGAATTTGAGGTAACGCTCACGATTCACTCTGATCTTGTTGGGCTTACCGTTTTTTGGAAGCCATAAGTGAGACCAGTCCATAGCGAAGTAACCGTGTAGCTGCTCCGACCAGTCCCTGCTAAAAAATAGACCATACACTTCGGGAATATCTACCACAATTATATCAATAACCTGATGAACCTTTGGGTTAGATGATAATCTAATCAATACATTTTTTAGTTCGCCTATAACTTTTACATCCGATCGATCAAGTTGTATGATTTTCAAAGAAGATGGTTCCACTTCAGCGTTAATATTTTGGCAGACAGACCAAGGCATCACATTTGATGATGCTCCTGAGTCAACCATACAATTATGCACATTTCTGTTGAAGATCTCAAAAGTTAAAAGAAAAGGAGGTACATTCTTGCGAGTACTTAGAGTAGTAACTTGTGGTTTCTTACTCGCATTCTCTAATGCTACTTTATCTACATTATTTACATTATTATTTACAGGAGTCACAGGAAGGCTTCCTTTATCTTGAGGATCAGGATTGTTTTTAGTGGAAGTCTTCTGCGACACTTTGCTTTGTACAACCTTATTACTATTTGAATTACCATTCTTGCCATTTTATAAAATATTTTGCAACATCTTTTGTAACAAAAATGGAAACTTCAACAACTCATAAATATAAATGTTAGCCCTTAATTTTTTAAGATCTTCAACAACATCATAATCTAATTTAGGGCTGACATTATTCTGTTTAGTTTCTACTGATTTAGATGGCTTTGGAGGTAAAGTTGTAGTGTTTTCGGTAGGAGGTTTATTTGTTGTCTTACTCCTAGTGTTGTAAGGGTGAACAGTCTCAAAGTTAGCTTGAAAGATGCTATCCGAGAGGTGTCCAAAGATGTTTGGAGAAGACTCTTCTTCTTGAACTGTTTCCTGCTCTGCTTCCTCCTGACGGATTTTAGGAGGCATCAAGTTATCTTGGGCTTCTAGTATTGTCTGAAGAGCACATTGCAAACTTTCTAGGTTCAAGCCTTCAGGGTTTGGATTGGGCCGGTTGGTGGGAAAAGGCTTTCGGAAAGGAGGTTTATAGGGTCCTTTCCTCGAGGAAGCTTCTTCAATTGACCTTTTTAAATCTATAACTTGATTAGACAATTTTTGTACAACTTTAGTTAAATTTTCCAAATCAGAGTTTTCAGGTTGTGTTTTGCTTTGTGTAGGTCTAGGGAGGATTTCAATCTTCTTTTTGGAATAAGAAAAAGTCTCGGTTTCGTTGCTAGAAGAGTCCTTAAGGCTAAGTATATCTTTTTCAATTTGAGTAGCCTCTTCGAAGTCTTCTAACAATGTGGCCTTTTTAGACGTTTGACCCAAATAGCTATACTTTGATGTAGAGCTTTAGTGTAGTAAGCTATTACAAGACTCTCAGCAGGCATATAATCTGCAGGGATTCGATTTTTAAGCGTTAAGAATATTTGATTAAAATCTTTAACTTTTTCCTTTGGGTTCATTTTTAAGCTTGAAAGATCCATGACTAAGACTTCCGGAGGTTTACCATCTCCGCATTTTTCCAAAAAACATGATTCAAACTTTTCCCAAGACACTATTGTATGGGGTTGTTGGGCAAAGTACCAAGTGGATGCATTACCCTCAAAAGTATAAGGGAACAATCTGCAGACAACGTCTTCGTGTTCCACATTACGGAGTCTGATGGCTAACATAAATTTTTTGATATGATCTTCAGCTATCTGTTTTGAATCGGGATCAAACTTAGGAAGCCATTTCTCCGGGTGCTTAGGTAAAGGGTGCTGGGCTCCAGGTACATCTACAACATCCTGGTCCAACCAGGGTCTAGCAGGGTTGTTTTGATTTTCCATTGGGGTAGTGGGTGTGGAAGTACGTGAAGGTGAATTGACTTTGTCGGAAGAGGAATATCCTCCAGAAGAGGAAGGAGATGAGGGAGGTGGTGAAGGAGGTATCCCGGATCCTCCTACAGCAGGATTTGTGATTGGATCTGTAGGATTCACAGTGAGGTTAATATCACCTAACTCTTCTCTGATATCAGAGAAGTCTAAAGGTTGACGCCATGGATGGTTTGCTTGCCTAAGACGAGCTAAGGCACTATGTGTTTTAATAAGGGATTGATGGATAATCTCTTATGTATCACCACCTGTAGGATTAGGGGTTGCTGGCTCAACTGTGATCTGTGGATCTTTGGTTGAAGTAGTTGTTGTTTGAGGGGGGATATTATCTTGTGAATGGATTCTAGTCACTGTAGGTGATCGATTAGGGGGGGGAGGAGTCTTGCGACCGCCTCGAGCCATTAATTAAGTTCAGGCCCTCCTTCTAGCGCCATTTGTTGACGGGCGAAATTGTCCGTCCGTCAATTGAGAGAGTGGAACTAGTCCGGGGTTGTCTAATAACCCAAGCCATTTGGAATGAACCACCTTGACGGGTTTAACGGCTCCGTTGGCCGCTCTAAGATCCTAGGAAAACCAAAGAGAAAACTAAACTAAACTGACTAATCTAACTAAAACAAATAAAACAAACTAATCTAATTAAAACAAACTACTAATTAAACTAAAAGTAAACTACTCTAACTATTATATACTGTCTACTAATTACTATTAATTAACTGTCTAATTACTAATTAAATTACAACTTATTCACAAATACACAATATACACAAATGACAGATTTGAATAAAACCTGCAAAACTCATTTGATTACTGCCCTAAGACAGCGAGATATATTTTTGATTTTTATATTTTATGGACAAGAAATAAACTAACTGAAATTAAACGATCTAATATATTTACTGAAATTATACAATCTAATATAAATCTAATTAAACTTATATCTAAATTAAACTACTAATAAGAACAGTAAATAAAGAAATGGCTAACTGACCTGGAAACGCTCCTAATTTGCCCTGTGTATGATGACTTTGAAGCTGGTCGGCGGAAGTAAACTCGCACCGGATTGATCCAAAAGCTTCTTGTAAACGATCGACGACTCTTTGAGTTGTTTACAGGACAAACAAGACATAAAAAATCATAACAACCTTATGATTAATAAATCTCTGCAATAAGGGAAACCTGTTATGCAAAAACTTATATTTATAATTCAACTTATGAAGAAGATAAACCTATCATTCACAAACTGAATTAAACAATTGTTATGTCTTTTATACACTTGGAAGAAACCAGATATGGATTACAGTGATTAAAATTATATCATTTGCACATGATTAAGATAGCTAAAGTAGTCATTAACCAGATACAAATTGATATGCACAACATGAAACAAAATATTGATATAATGAGAAGCTAAAGCTGTGACAAAACACCAAATTCTGCTTCAGTCTATATTAAAACTCCATATCCTTGTTCTCCCACCAATGAAGATGAACATTATTACAAAAATCATAAGTATATATAAGTCTCTCCACAGGGTAAAACATCCCTGTGGATAATATCAAAATGTTTTACATAATCTGGGAGATATCCCCAAAATCAATCAAACTAGGAAACTAAAATGCAAGTGAAATATTTGAAATATCCCCTAACTTCTCAATAACTCTACTGCAATTTCGAATTTACCTGTAATAGACCAAAAATATCAAATTAGAAATATATTTCATCAACAAAACAATAAAAATCTAATCTTACAGACTCAGCTACAGAATCATCTGATTCTGTAGCTAGTCTAAAATAACATACATGACCGGATAGAGATCAAATGAAATCTTTTTAAAATAATCCAATTTAATTTTCTTTTAATAAAGATTGAAATCGAATCACTAATGGTTCAAATGAGTTTATCATTTAACTTGAACAAGATCAAAATGGATTGAATCGAAACAGAGGTAAGAATACTCTGTTTTTCAGTTGCCATAAAACCAGGTCAAACAATAACAAGGCTGTTCCATATCCAAATGAAATTAATAGTGAATCATATCGTATAAGATACGATGTAATCTAACACAATCATAATCGATTTGTTACGGCTATAAAAATGTGCATAAGATTCATGTTGTTTTAATCAAATACCAACATGGAAAGACTGTTACGATTATAGTCAAATAAAACATTCATAACAGTATCAACCAAACTTTTCCATAGACTCTGATCATTGAGCGTTACACAGTCAACAGACAGGATCAAATAGTGATCAAAACCATCAACAACAGTGATAATTATAAACTGGGCAACAATCAAAACAAATCGTGACTGAGTCACATATAGAAACAAATCGTAATCCTGGGCATAATCACTTTCGTTCCCAGATCAAATTTAAACAATATATTTGTTGCAATATGAATCGAACTGATAACACGGTCAAACAAAACAATGCGAATTGATTGGTTGGGTATAACAGTTATGATTTGTATCTATTCGCAGTTTTGGTTACATATTAACATAAACATATTAAATGGTATTCGAATTGGTTGAAAATGACATGGAACATAAAATCATAACAGTTGACCATTATTGCCAACCATATCATGTAGAATGTAACCAATTCGAATCGAAACATTGACCGTGTTCAAAATTGAAATACCAGAAACAGCTTATGGTTAGAAAAGATATCAACAACTTCAATAAGTAACAGAGTATTCAATTGAAGCCAAATTAAAACAATCAAATCCATACCACGATCAATCGAATCGAAGAAAATCCAATCAAAACTAAACCGGGAAACGAAATTCGATTAATCAAAACAAAATTATGCATATAGTGCATGCTTATGTGTCAAAGCAAATCCACGCTGTAAACAGAGCTACGAGTTTGTCATATAAACATGTGATAGTCATACCAGTGAGGCTGCTCGAGCTATGCCAATTTTGAATTGACGACCGCTGTAGCCGACTCCACATTCTTAAACAAAATATAACCTGTTGTCCTCTGTTTCTTATCAGTGGATTGCAATTTATCCTTCTGACTAGTAAGCCTTGCAACTTGATCCTCCAGAGAATGAATTCTGGACTGTAGCATTGGCACATCGAGGTAATAACTTTCTAACCACGAGCCACACTGATCACAAGGTGGCACAGTTGGTTGATGTAGAGCAGGGGAGGGTTTTGACGAGTCACCAGGGGTTTCACAAGGCAGTTTAATGCCTGGATAATTTGGGTCATTTTGCAAGAAAGGTGGTAGGTTTTTCACAAAGTCGTATGCGGGTTTGGCACAAATACCTTCCGAATAGGGATACTCACTTGCCAGGTAACGTTCCACCTCCGAGTCGGAATCTTCACTCACCATGATAGGGTCAGGGTTGACAGGAGGTTTCAGTTTGTTTCTCGCCATGCGAGAGATTAATCGGGCGTTCTTTTTGCCTATGGAAGTCGCAGTAGGTTTGGCTTTAGGTTTCTTGCCCACGGGTTTAACAGTTTCGACATATTTGGCTACAGAATTGGGTAGATCAATAGGTGAGTCGGGTAAGGGTTTAGGCAACAGAACACTGTAGGGTACCGGGGGTACAGAATTGCCCTCGCTCACCACAGGTTTGTCAACCTATGGTGGGTTTGAATCTCCAAAATTATTGCGAGTAAGAAAATCATTCCAATAGTCTCGGTGTAACCCCAAATGACAAACAACAATCATTTTAATCAATCCAAAGTGAAAAAGGCTGCTATCGGCCTGATTCTGCTTGTATCTTTTAGACATTTTAAATAGGCTCCTATGAAAGTAATAAGGCATTTTAAGCTCATAGCCCATGAAAACCATAAGTAACCGAAGGTGATACAAGAAAACAAAACCATACCGACCCTCACAAGTGATAAACTGCTTGGTTATCATCAACAAGTCGTGCCAACGTTGCTTGAGCATATTCGCGGGCAAACCTTTGTCACGGGAGCTCACCCTACGCGACTAGAAGAGAAATTTCCATGGGACCTCTTCCACTTTGCAATTTTTTGACCATCTCTGTCCAGTGGCAGGCAGACCGGTAGCTAAACTGAGAAATTGCTCGTCAATTTCCAATTGGACATCCCCAACCTTGGCTCGGCAGCCATCAAAGGTTAATGTGAATTTCCGAGCCACGCAAGGATTAAAACCATCAAACTTTCGTATGAACGGGAGCCATCCAAATTCCTCAAGGTCTCTGTAAGCACTGTCGAACATCAACAAAGCCTGGCTACCATTGGGTTCATCCCTTACGACTGGAGCCATGGTGCGGGCGCATGGTCAGGGTTTTGGATTGAAAACAATAACACACAAGAGTAAAATCTTTTGGGCTAACAACTGCGAACGATGAAAGGGGAGAAAATTAATGTGCGCGTGTGAGGGTGGTGGGATTATCACCGCCATGCATAGTAGTAATGACAAAGTACAATGTTGTTCAATCAATCATAACATCGTTTAAACCATATTAATCGGCCAACTCAAAAATCAAACAGTGGATGATATATCAATGCGCCGATGTATTATTTCAAACCATAAATAATCAATGTGAAATGAAACCCATATGTTTAGCCATCGCGCCATTGCACAATCAAACATTTTAATCAAAGGCTTTAAACATTGTGACAATTGTTTTCAAAAAATCGATAGGCCAAGAGATTAGGATAATAAGGATCACATCATATAAAAACAAAATAAAACCATGACCCCGATGTAATTCAATAACTAGGGAAGTTTCAAATGATATAAATCTTATATGCTCAATGCCTTACCAGTTTACGTGTTATGCAACCAAAAATGTCCAAAGAGGCAAAGT
Source organism: Picea engelmannii (assembly GCA_009831015.1). Classification (NCBI taxonomy): domain Eukaryota; kingdom Viridiplantae; phylum Streptophyta; class Pinopsida; order Pinales; family Pinaceae; genus Picea; species Picea engelmannii. Next base: position 12,114 of record ML819106.1, on the reverse strand, counting down.
TTGAAAATTCCTTTAATCACATAATAATAAACCAAAGGTGAGTGCCATTCAGGATATCAATGAGAAGATCATGCCAGTTCAAATAACGATGGAAGAGTTTTCACGCTTACAGTTGTGAAAACTAAATGGAGACCAATTTGCAAATGTCGCAAAGAATAAAAATATCGTTTATTTGCAAAATGCGATGATAATTTTAAGTTCAGAAGACAAAGGTGTAGGCAACTTATAGGGAAATTGAAAAAATTGAATTGGCTTCCAACAGATCTGAAAGCATGATTTTCATTCCTTCAATTTTTATGGTGAGGATGATGATAGGGAACATATTTTTTTGTTGCCTGATCAGAGGAAGTAGGATTAGGGCCAGGATCACTTACAAGAGTAGAATAACTTTGCATATTAACAATAATGTCATCTTTAACAACATGCTCAAATTATAGCATGTGAGGAATATACAACTCATCAATATGTTCGGTACAACCAATAGTAGGTTTCTCTTTTGGAAAACCAGTCTGAACTCCTCCTACAACAAATAAAACTTCCCTAGTTGTAGCAAGGCTAGGTGTAGGTAGGGAGGAAACAACAAGATAATATACAATAATAATATTAATGAATGGAGACCTTTGGCAATTGATGATATTATCTAAGGTTTCAACACTCTTTTTAAACTTCGATTCAATTGTGTTTTTCTTCAGTGCCTTTCTTAAGGAAACAATTTCATATTCTAGCTCTTCGCAATTTTCTTCATTTTTCTTCAGTTGGATTCTCACCACTTCTTATATCCTTCTCGTCTCTTCTAACTAAACTTTTAGGCTTATGATAATATTTTATGATTCTTCAATGCTTTGTGACATTTTGGATTTTGAATCACGATCCCCTTCTTCATATTTCTGCAGTTTTTCATTTTTTTTCAAATTATTTTTCCTCAACTTCTTTATTTCTCTTAAGGCACACATGATTTCTTCTCCAAGATCCACTTATCCATATTTTTCACCATTTTCTTCTTCTGAATCCACCATTACTTTGTCTTCATCAATATTTGTTTTTATTGATATAAAGAGACTTTCTTCTCTATCACTATCGAAGTTGCTTTCACTGCTTTCTTTAGACAAGTCACTGACCCCTTTTGAGTAGAGTCTCTTCTTATGCTTATAAGAGTTCTTCTTATTTTCATGCTTTTCTTATTTGTGGATATTTTTATGTTGATGATGTTTACTCTTTACGTTATTGTCTTATTCATTATCACTACTTACATTTTTCGTGTATGGACACTTCGCAAAAAAATGTCCTACTTTTCCACAGTTAAAACATTTAAAGGGAAACTTAACTTGTATTTACCAGATCCCTTTTTGAATTTTCTCACAAAAAAATATTTCATGTGTGTCTGATTCACAGCTAGAACAATTTCTTGATTTTTGTTGTTTTTTCTTCATCTTCTTTAAGGCTTTGAAAGTTGCTTCTTTCTTTAATGTATTTTCCTTTTCAGTCCTCATTTCATATGTAGTGAGGATCCCCTACAATTCATCCATTGTTAATTTATCTAGGTCCTTTATTTCCTCAATGGAAAAAATTTTGGCATCAAATCTTAAGGGGAGTGACCTCAAAACTTTTTGCACAATCATTGGTTCTACAACTATTTCACTAAGTCATTTCATGGTGTTTAGAATTTCATCCACATGGAGGAGATAGACTGTAACATTTTCTTCTTATTTCATCTTCAAAGTCTTGAATTTTCTTCTATGAGTTTGGAGCTTAGCCTTCTTGACATTGTCATCACCTTCATGGATGTTCTGAAGTTTTTCCCCTATTTATTTCACTGATTTACAATGCATTACTTTGACAAACTATGATTTCGACAGTCTGTACAAGATGGCGTTCATGGATTTTGCATCATTTTCACTAGCCCTTTTCCCAATCATATCTGTTGATGGAGTTGTTGGGGTTGTATAACCAATCACAAATGATTTCCAAATATAAAAACCAAGGGCCATTATATATGTTCACATCCTTATACTCCAGAAGGCATAGTTTGTTCCATCAAACAACAGAGCCTTGTTTGTAGAGACACCTTCTTGACCAACCATGTGTGCTCCCGAGATCTACCTTACGGTGGTTACATTTTTTCTAAAGGAACCTCGCTCTGATACCAATTGTTGAGCACACACTTATACTGAGAGGGGGGGTGAATTACTATAAGGCTATATTTTTCTTTTTAACATTCATAAACCATAATGAAGGAATCACATAAATGTAACAACTAGAAGACACAATATTTTACATGGAAACCCTTTCAGGAAAAAACCACAAAACAATATTTTTATAAATTTGTAGGCATAAACCTACTTTTACAAATGTTTGTAGGAACCAAGATACTAGAGACACCAATCCCCACCGTTGTTTGTAGTAACTAACCTACAAGAGACACCAATCCCCCCTGTTGTATGTAGGCACTGAGCTATAAGAGACATTGATCCCCTCTATTGTTTGTAGGCACTAACCTACAAGAGACATCGATCCCCTTTGGTGTTTGTAGGCATCGACCTATAGGAGAAATTGATCCCCTTTTCTATTTGTAGGCGCCAACCTATATGAGACACCAATCCCCACACTTGTTTGTTATGTAGGAACCAACCTACTTACAAGTTTACAAGTTCCTCATATGCATTTCCTTCATTGATCTACTTGTTGCTTCTGTCTTCACCAAATATTCTCTACACTTGTTACTTCTTCTTTCACTAGATCTATTTTTCACTCGCTACTTCTACTTTCGCCAGATCAGCTCGACACTCACTCCTTCCACTTTCATCAAATCTGCTCGACGCTCACTCCTTCTACTTTTGCTAGATCAATTTGGCACTCACGCCTTATACTTTTTCCTGGTCTGCTCGACGCTCACTCCTTTTTCTTTTGATTTTCCTTTTTTAGGAAGAAGTAGTGACTCAAGTAAGGCAATTGTACTGTACCTTTTTTCTTACCAAGGCTTTTAACGCACTATGTAACAATCTGTACATGCACTTCTACATAATTCGTACATACATTATATAGTCACATGCATTCAAATAATGAAATACATTTAACCCAGAGTAAAACATATATCGTTACTGCTATAATTAAACATTCCATAGCCTTTAACAATAATTCATTTACACAGCTTAAAAACATGATACATAAACAACACGGTCATGCATCACATGATCAAAGCATAATTCAAATACTTATCTTTTAACAGCTGTAGAAATCACCAACCAAGTGCAGGCCTTCCACGAACCTCCCAGCCTTAGACCACATTGTTCATCAGCTCAACAGTGGGTCATCCCTGAGCTGGGACCGAGCTCCACCCCAAGGCAAGGAATCCTAGGCTAGGTTGAGGTTACAGGGAAGACAACACAGAAATATCTGGAAGGATTCTTCCCAAGGATGCCATCTTACGCCCACTACTACCAGACCCTCATTCCCCACATGCTTGTTCCACCCGGGAGTATACACCTTCACATGCACAGTCCATCGGTGCTAACCTCCCCCTCTGGGTCTCGGAAATAGGCCGGATCAGGAAGTCTCAGAGCCCGTAGTTGGTGCTGGACACTCTTTGGAAGAAAACACTTCCCAACAAACTCTTTCACCTGGAAAGAGTTGCTCGCAGGCCTGACAAACTGCCTCTTCCAACATCAACCACCTCCCTCACCTGGAGAGAGGTCATACACAAGCTCAGCACAGGCTTACTCTGGCCAGTATGCCACACGCAGACCAACACTGCATGGCCACAGTAGCCAATCGTGAAAACAAACACGGGCTTTCTAACTGGTTCAATAATGGCAGGTCACTTCTTATTTCTCAATCTGACGACACAGAATAGACTCACGCTCGATTCTCGGGAACGCGTGACAAATAATCCATGAAGGATCCACACAGGTTCTAACTGTTCAGACAGGAGTTGTACCTGGGTATTTCAGAAGTCAACATAGGCTTTTTCTGTTTTCAGGGATGAACCATGGTATTCTTGTAGAGGTCGTACCCATTCCACGCTCAGAGGTTCGGGTCCGAATGGAGAGGACCCCCTCATGTGGTTCATCTCGGCGATTATATTTGCATGGACCAGGGTTGACACTTGTCACCCTGGGAACTGCATGCATTTCACAGTGTACATCCCCTTTGCACGTTCCCCCCCTTTCCAGGAACTTAGGATACAATAATATGCACATGGCTCTTTTTTTTTGAAACAATATTAAAATATTATTCCAGGCCTAAGCCCCCTAGGCTCAAGACTCAGCCCCTTTTTCCCCCCTTCCAGCCCCTAATCCCTTACCCACTCTGTGGATTCTCAATTCCCCATCACTCATTCATCATAGTCGGTCTGCACCTGGCGGTGTTTATATTTTATTGATGTGTTGCATACATACAGATACAAAATCCATGCCCTTGGCCTTCAACCCTTAGGCTCTCTGGTCTAATCAAACACATAAGCCTACTGGCTTATACAAAACTTGGCTTACTAGCCTATAACACATATTTACAATCTCTTTCAAATCATAGTTTACATCGGAGCTCGGCCTTGGGGACACTACAATCCCCTCCCCTTATTTTTGCATTGTCCTAAGTGCAACTTTACATAGCATCTGCAAGCTTTTCAAAATTTTCAAAAAGATGCGGGTACTCTGCCCGCATAACATCTGCATGCTCCCAGGTTGCGTCCTTAGGACCGTACCAGGTCCACTGGACCTTTACAAGCTCTATAGCTTGATTCCTGAGCTGTTTGCTTTTCCTGTGCAATATGCGCACAGGATGCACTTGCAAGACACCTTCTGGTTCCACCTGAATCACAGTCCAATCGATAACATGATTAGCATCAGGTACATATTTCTTAAGTAGTGAAACATGAAACAAATTATGTACAGTCATAGATGCAGGTAATGCAAGCATGTATGCAACCGGCCCAATCCTTTCTAGGATCTCACATGGCCCACAAAATCTTGCTGCCAACTTGGCGCAAGTTCCCAATTTTAGGGAACTCCTGTTAGTTTTCACTTTCAGGAAAACATGGTCACCCACTTTGAATTCTCTATGGGTTCTGTTACTGTCAGCGTAATTTTTCTGCCTATCCTGGGCAGCTTTCAAATTCTGTTTGATTTTTATCATTTGATCTTCCATCTCTTTGAGTAGTTCGGGTCCAACTACTACCCTGTCAGCTGGATTATCCCATCTCACTAGAGTGTTGCACTTTCTTCCATAAAGTGCTTTGAATGGGCTCATCTTCAGTGATGCATGATACCCATTGTTGTAGGTGAATTCTACCAAATGCAGGTAGTCTTTCCACCTTGATGGTTTATCCATCACATACATTCTCAGCATGTCTTCAATTACTCTGTTCACTCTCTCTGTCTTTCCATCATACTCGGGATGATACGTTGTACTAAAGTTAAGATTCGTTCTGAATCCCTTGAACAATCCTTTCCAGAAATTTGAAGTGAATTTCAGGTCCCTATTAGACACAATTGTCTTAGGAATTCCATGCAAGCATGCAACTTCTTTTAAAAATATATCAACAACATCTACTGCTCTGTGGGTGGTTTTCAGTGGAATAAGATGGGAAACTTTAGTAAGCTTGTCCACCACCACCATGATTGAATCATATTGCTTGCTTGTTATGGGCAATCTTGTGATAAAATCCATTGTTACCACATCCCATTTCCACTCAGGAATAGGTAAAGGCTGCAACAACCCTGCTGGGTGTCTGTGCTCAGCCTTGACCTTCTGGCATTCCATACATCTGGTGATGTATTTAGTGATTTATTTCTTCAAACCCGGCAAAAAATAATGGCTTTTGACTGCTTCCACAATCTTCTGATATCTAGGATGTCCAACATAAGCCACATTATGCATCTCCTTTAGAATTTCCAGCTTCAATTCTCGGTCATTGGGTACATATACTCTGTTCTTATACAAAAGTAGACCATCAGTTCCCAAGGCATAACCTTTCTCGATCTGTGGTCTTTCATGCTGCTGTAGCTTTGCTACAAGA
>ML819105.1:146629-158020 GCA_009831015.1 Picea engelmannii | reverse complement strand
GAAAACTAGGCAGGGATTGAAGTTGAGGCATGTTAGCCGATTTTATTGTCGGGTCAACGATCACTGTAAAAGTGAAGTTGTAGATTTGATACCTGAAGAACTGGCAGTGTGTCTGCCCAATGGTATTCTCACCTATTTTTAAATGAAGAAACAATAACAATCAGGTCGATATTAAATGATATTGAATTAATATCTAGCATGCACATTTCTCTGCAAAGACTTTGAACATACTCACAAGAGTGACTAGATCCTCCCTGGTGAGTCATTTCTCCGCAAATTTATGTTTCTGCGCAATGACAGAGTCTAACTATTTCTGCACAATGACAGAGTCTAAAGGTGATGGGATATTACTGGCAATGTCCGAGGAGGATGAAACCAATCCGTCTCTCCTTCCTCTGGGCACATCCCAGTTTGGTCCCTTAGCTTGTATATCGCAATATGGGCACACCCCAGTTTGGCCCCTTAGCTTGTATACCACAATTACAAGCAATGCAAACACAAATGTTATATTTACTAGCACGCCGAAAGGCGGCAAAAACGCAAGCATGCACAAATGACTGGCGACAGCTGTTGATGCCAGCATAGAAACTTGGCCACCAAATGTAAGCTCACAGAAACATGAAAATCTTTAATACTTGTGCGAATATCTTAATATTTTTTAATCAGGTAGAGGCAATAAGTTAGTGAATACAATAATTTTTAAACATGATTAGGTAAATGTAAAAAAATAAACGTATAAACGGATGTCTTTATAACAGCTCATAAGTTAATGGATGAAATCAGAGCCATTCATTTAGTGTGACGACTAAGAATATTCTAGGCATATTTAATCTCGTCCATATAAAACATATTAAGAACTAAAAACCTATTAAATGTACCCATTATCAATAAGTGTACGCTTTTAGGCATAACCAATACCACTGCATCCCCTATTGCAATTAACAATATATCAGTAGATGAAACAACTCATGGGCATTCTTATTCAAGTTTTGTCTTGGCGTCGTCAATGACTTAGAATCCTCCCAATCCAATATTTGTAGGTGCACTTCTCTCGGTGGATGGGCGCTGATCAATACTGATTCATCACAACCCTGCAACAAGATGAAAGCGGAATCAGTAATCAATCTAGAACTGAGTGAGAATTACATATCCTTGAGTCGAAAATCCAGGTAACCTAAGCCATTTCTTTTTTATAGTTTTGTATAGAAGAACAACTTCTTGCAGAGTTACAATTACAACTAGTGAGGGCTCCTACAGAGTTACAGTTACAGCTAGTGAAGGATTCTTACAGATGACATAAAAAGTATAAGGTAATATTTCTGAGAAATTAAATTTTACTATAGTGTAATATTTTTTACTATAGTGTAATATTTCCATTAGAGTTTTAAGCTAATATTTCTGAGAACTTGTATTGTACTGTACTCTAATATTAAGAGAGAGGTTGCGTAGGGAAAAGAACTTGTAGTATACTATACTCTAATATTACCATTAGAGTTTGAAGAGAGCGGTAGGGCAGGGAACGTTTTTATATTTACCTGTTCCTAATGCCCATGGAAGATGTTGTGGACTTCGATAATGCAGAGGATAAATTAGAAAGGATGACTCTCTCCAGAGTAGTACAATACTCGAAATTGGTTTGAGAGGCACTCGACCTGTATATTACGGGACCCTCCCATGGCACCTCCTCTGTTGTAGAAGAGTGTGGTATCTTGTATTTTTTGTAGAGTGTGCATGCATATATCCACACAACACGCATGGACGGCAACCACCATGACCATCCACTACAACAATCTTTCAATTGCAACAATTGCAATGTACGTGGCTATTTTAAAAATTTTGAATTTTAAAAATTTTAAATGATTTGTTATGTATGAAAAATAGAGATAAAATTTCAAACACACCGGGGGTTAATTAAATCACATCAAGACCCTGACCCAATCATACCCAATCATAAAATTCAAATTAAGAAATAGAAAATAAAATTAAAAAAATATTTTTTTTTTCAAAATAATAAAAATAATAAATTTGTTTATATAACCTTGCAAAATATTTTAAAGAACTACAAAATACACAATCTAATAACGCAAAATGCACTGATTAATGGACGCCAAAGCGAATGTTAAAGTCCCTATCCCTAGGCAGGGACTGATAAGGATTGGTTGGGTTTTGGTAGTTTCAATTAAGCAAACAAACATTTTTTTTTTGGTACTTTTGATTCTCAATCTTTTGAGTATTTTCCTTTTTCTTTTAATATTTGTTGTGTGTGGTGTTTATATTTTAATTATTTACAATTCTTCATGGAATTTTTTAACCAAATATTTATATATAAATAAGAGCTATTTAAACATTCAATCTACATTAGATTACATATAAGGTGTGTATATGTTTAAGTATTAAGATTTAATTTAGTACAATTTATACATAGCTATGCTATTTTACTTATGTTATTTTTATAATTAATGGAATAAGAAAAAACCTTATTTACATATAATCATTGATATTCCAATTACAAATCCTCAATGTCTTCCATGTATAAAATAAATGTGAGAAATATAACTTTTAATCAAACATTATAATCTTGATGCAAAATGAGATTAATAATGAACAATCAAAAACTGAATTAAATTAGAAGTGGAACATTGATGTTCCATGTACAAATCGTCAAGGTCTTGCATGTATAAAATAAATGTGAGAAATATAACTTTTAATGAAACATTATAATCTTGGTGTAAGATGTAAGATGAGATTAGTAATGGAGAAACAAAAAATGAATTAAATTAGAAGTGGAACAATCACATAAGAGCGTGATTATATATTTTAGTTGTTACAAGTTGTGTGTAAAGAGAGATATATGGTCATAGTTTCAAAACTCCCATATTTCAATGTTTATAATTAGCAATTACTTTTAAAAATATAAAGATATGTTCATAAAATGATATAAATATATGTAGCATTTACTTTTAAAAATATAAATATATGTCTATAAAATGATATAAATATATGTTGATAAAATCAGTATGGTTAAAATTCTATATTAATTAAAAAAAAACATGATAAGTATTTAGTATTTTATTTTAACAGAAATGATTGGAGGATTGTATATTAAAGAAAGAACAACATAAATTCAAAAATTACATATGGCAGGGTGAGAGAACCTCTATTGCTTCCATAAGAGTCTAATTGTTTATGGAGGTCTATAGAAATTGTATCAGCCAGTCCATAAGAGTTGCAGTTCTGCCACGTAAAAATGGGGACATACAAGTTCAAAAGAAACAAAATTTTACAATTCATTTGAAGCCCGATTAATGATTTAGAGAAAACTCGGGGTCTTCCTATTGTTCTACCTTTCGTGTTGTTGGGTTCGCCTCTACTGGGTTCGTCTCTGCATGGTGGAGGTATGCATGTCCTGGTGCTGAGGGGATCAAGTGATGGTCATTGTTGGCTGTTGAATGAAAGTTGGATGGGACCCGGGACTCGCCAGAGCCAACATAGTTTTCTAGTTGCTGCGGGTTTGCTAATTGTTGGGTGACAACCTCGAGTTGTCTCGTATTTCTGTTAATTCCCCTGAAGGCTATTGCCAATTCTTGATTATGATGTGTTTTCTACTGATGCAACGGTGTTTGCAGGTTTTCCAAATCCTCACAAGTCCTTGGCTCTCTCGCTGTAATTCCTGCTGACGAGCATAAGTATGCTCCTCTGCCCTTCTAACGTCTATCCGTAGTGTTCAAAATTGTTCTCGGAGCTCCTTCGAAATACAATTCAAACAAGAGTAGGGTGTCTTGACCTTCGCCACATGTTGGTGCAAAGACTCAGGAGAAGATAAGTCAAGCAGGCACCGGGCATACAAATCGAGCAGAGGCTAAAGTAATGATGGACGCAGACGGAATGAGCAGAGAGAAATTGCCAACTTGATTGGAAGTCGAACGTCTTGAAGAGCCAAGCGAAAATGTTGGGTAATAGCTGAAGAAACCATGAGTGCTGAAGCGACGTTCCCTTGAGGGAAAAGGGTGCCAGGATTGCCCATGAGCATAAGTGAATTCGCGTAGGATGAAAAACTGGAGGTGACGCCATAAGCTTACGACTGATCGCCAGGGAAGGCATGTGAAGATATGCAGGTTTAAAGGTGAGTACAGGCAGTTGGAGAGAGGGAACGGGGAGAAGGAAGGGAGGCACATGGGCTGANGGTTTGGTGAGGGGTGAGGAGGTCTAGTGAGAGGGGGGGTTAGGGGAGAAAGAGGGGGTTGAAGGAAAAATTCCTTAGTTGTGAGTGGGAGGTTGGTTGCACTGGCATGGTTAGGGTAGCCAATCATAAGAAGAGGTTTGATTGGTGACTAGGTGGCTCTGTTATTGGGATTTCATAGCTTTATCTAGGCTATCTGCCTCGGTCTTTTGAGCATGGAGGATATGAAAAAAAACATAAACGGATGAAGTGATGTTTTAGGCTATTTATTCACGAGAAAAGGCCATTGGGAGGATGATATGTGGAGGTTGAGAGACCCAGAAAGATCCTTTATGACTATTTCAAAGTCTCCTAGCACCACTAGAGATCGGATGCTTCTCGCATGAGCTAATTTTAGATCCATGTGCACTGCTAGAGTTTCTTCTCTGTTGTTGGTATTTTTCCCCGAACCCCAGGAAAAGTCAACTACCTTTTGTCCGTCGGAATCATATATGACTCCCCCTGCACCTGTTACCCATGATAAGCATTTAGTATTTTAAAAATAAAATAAAAAATGTTAACTAATTAAAAACACATTCTATATAAATTGGTCATAAATATGCAATCACTAGTAAAAATGAAATAGCAATTAATGCAAACACACCCGATTGGAAAGCAATAGTCATGGTTGTGATCTTACAAGCTCCCAACAGATTGAATAAACTATACCACCCAATCCCCAATTTTCAATTGGGATCAAATGCACTATGGAACATACTAAACTATTTGTACTTCAAGAACAAAAGTGAATATTTGATCATTTGGTGGGGATCATTCGGAACAAGAAAAAAAGATGAAGAATTTAACCCCTTCTTACTGTTGTATTTATGCTAATTCACTTTCTAATGATCCATAAGCATGGTATTCCAGGTCCTTTATAAAGAACAAAGACAATTTGGAAAAAAGACCCTTCTTTCGAGGAGAAAATCTAATCATCAGATTGAATTTGCAATAAATATTCTTCCCTCCCCGAAGAAGAAAAATTTCTTATTAAAAACATAGGAAATATGCAACAGTTCAAATAAATTTATTATGATCTATGTAGGTTATTATGGGTTTATCCCTAAATTAGCAATGAGCCCAAATTCCCAACTATACTATGACCAATTTAATAAACATGTAGTTCAAATAAATTGATTACTATTTATGTAGGTTATTATGAGTTTATCCCTAAATTAGCAATGGACCCAAATTCCAAACTAGACTATGACCAATTTAATAAACATGCAATTCAAATAAATTTATTATAATCTATGTAAGTTATTATGGGTTTATCCCTAAATTAGCAATAAACCTAACTTCCCAACTAAATTATGACCAATTTAATAAACATATATAAATAGAAAAAAAATGCAAGATACACAAAAATACATGATACAAATATATATTGATGTATAAATAGAAAATAGAAAAAATGCAACATACACACAAAAAAAACCACATGATACACATATATCATATTCTACATGATACAAACATATCATATTTTACATGATACAAACATATCATATTAGGATGGGGAATTATCCTTTCTCTATACGTGAAGAAATAAAATCATAATCCTATTTATGGAAAAAAAAACAAAAAAAACTATGATATAAACATGTGAGGTTTGGAGATTGGAAAAAAATATCCTTCTTTAAATATGAATTAATTTATGATGCATATATTATTATAAATTAAAGTTATTATTCAATTTATGTATTTGTAAAGTAATAAAAAATATTATAATTATGATATAAACATCATATTGTGTGATGTTGATATGAAGGAAAATTATGTTTTTGAAAGTGGAGGAATAATAAAGAAAATATAGTTGTGGAGGGAATAATAGAGAACACATAATAATATATAATATGAGGGTGGAGGTGGAGAAATAATAGAAACACCATATTGTGTTTTCTCTATTATTCCTAGCACCCCACCCAAATATGTTCTTTCTATTATTCCCCCCACCTCTTATGTTTTCTTTATTATTCTTCCTACCTTCACCTTCATACTCATATTATGTATTATTATATTTTCTCTATTATTCCCCACCTCAATCCTAATATTATTAAAATGAAGATGGAGAGAATAATAAAAAACAAACATATAATAAATATGTTATTATAAAATAAATTCAACAACTAATTTATACATCTACAAGAAAAATATAAAAGGATTATTTAATTCAAAAATATAAAAAGATTATTTAACTCTTTTACATTTTGGATTTGTTTTGATTATCTATTAATTAATTTTGGTTATGATTTAATTTCATTTTAATTGTATATAAATGTAAAAAGTAAAATAAGTAAACTACTTCACATAAAAAAAAATATATATATATATATATATATAAATATATCATATATGTAAATACTAAAAAAAATTACATTAAAATAGAAATAAATTACATTAAAGTAGGATTAGACAAACAAAAATTGTAGTAAAATGACATAATTATCATTTTATATACATGGTAACATATTAACGAAAATTACAATGTGGGACTTTTAAACTCTCCGAACAAAACAAATTACCATATGATTTTGATGGTGACATTAACATAAATATTACCTTGTACCAATCTTTTTTCCTTTTTTAAAAGAAAAATGAACAATTTTTATTATATTAGGAACTAAAAATCACATTCTTTAATTTTTAAAAGCACATTATAAAAAAGGAAAATACATGTGCAGAATATAAAAAAGGAAAATACATGTTTATATCTCTCTTATAAGAGTGTATTCTTTTTTAAAGAAAAGTGAGCAAAGGAAAATACATGTTTATATCTCACTTATAAGAGTGTATTCTTTCTTTTTTAAAGAAAAGTGAGCAATTTTTATTATATTAGGAATTAAAAATCACATTTTTTAATTTTTAAAAACACAATATAAAAAAGGAAAATACATGTTTATATCTTTTCTAAAGAAAAATGAGCAATTTTTGTTATATTAGGAACTAAAAATCACATTCTTTCATTTTTAAAAACACAATATAAAAATGAACAATTTTTATTATATTAGGAACTAAAAATCACATTCTTAAAAAGCACAATATAAAAAGGAAAATACATGTTTATATCTCACTTATAAGAGTGTAGGTACATAATGTACTTACAAGATTACATAATTAATGTCTATATTTAAATTTTAATTATTTATATTTAAAGTTTTAATAATAAATTTAATAAAGTTTAATAAATTTATATTTAAAATTTAATAAATTAAATTAATATTTATATTTAAAATTTAATAAATTAAACTAATATTTCATGTTAAAATTTAATTGAATAGTTAAAATAATATGATTATAAGGAATAGTTAAATTTTAAAATAATGTTTTGAAAAAAAAAATTAAAAACTTAAAATAAAATAATTGAAATATTTTCTTTGTAAAATTTTCATATATTTAAATATATAATAATTAAACTTTAAATAATTGTTTTGATTTTTAAATAAAAGAATTTAAAATAATATTATTTTTTTATTATAAATAATTAATAAATACTAAAAATAAATATTAATAACTATTTTTTTTTAAATTTTCATATATTTAAATATATAATAATTAAACTTTAAATAATTGTTTTGATTTTTAAATAAAATAATTTAAAATAATATTATTTTTTTATTATAAATAATTAATAAATACTAAAAATAAATATTAATAACTAGTGTAATGTAAGTGATTTTTGTAAATGAGTAGGTAGATTCACAAAATAACTATGTTAATTGATATTGATGAAATCATAAATATAATGGTTCAAGAAATAGTGAATGTACATATTTATAGCCACAATGAAAATCATTGCATATATAATCATATTTGACCTAAATATAAATGTGGGTACTTGATAAAGATGGACTTATAATTGTAGGGAAGTTTCATTCCATTCGATACATTACATCAATCCAAAATTCCTATCTTGACACAAAGGAAAAATTTCAATAGAATTTTTTTCAAAAACCTTGGTGAAAACATTCTTTTCGCAATGTCTAAATGTTGCAATTTGACAAACATAACCTGATATTGCAATGTGAGAAAAAATCTCAACATCGCAATGTGATGAACATAACTTGACATCATAATGTGATGAACATATAATGACATCACATTCGAACATAATATTTCACCAACATCATATTGTGATGCAGTCCAACATAACCTGACATTGCATTATGACAAACATATATCGATGTTGCAATTTGACGAACATACCCCGGCGTTGCAATTTGACCTACAAAACCCAACGTCGTAATGTGAGGTACAAAATCCTATGTCACAATGTGATGTACCAAACCCAACATCACAATGTGACAAACATAGCCCAATGTCACAATGAGATGAACATACCCCAACATTACAATGGTGGTTAACATCACCCAATGTCACAATGTGATGAACATATCAAAATGGTGCTATGTGAGGAACATACCCTGACATTGCAATGTGACATACAAAACTCAACATTGCAAGGTGATGTACAAATCCCAACGTTGTAATGTGACAAACATAGCCCAATGTTGCAATGAGATGAACATAACCCAACATTGCAATGTAATGAACATAACCTGACATTGTAATGTGAAAAACATATCCCAACATTGCAATGTGATGAACATAACCTAATGTTGTAATGTAACAAACAAAAAACAACATCAAAGTGTGATGACCATAACTTGATGTCATAATGTGATGAAAAAAACTTAGTCTTGCAGCATGAAAACCATAACCTAACATCATAATGTAACAAACATAACTCGACGTTGTGATGTGTCGACCAAAACCCAACATTGCAATGTGATGAGCATACCCTTACATCGTAATTGTTACAAACATATCCTGACATGACAATTGAAAATAACCCTTCACCAATGTCACATTGTGATGCAAGGCAACCATAGTAAACGATAATCAACCATGGTATAGCATTTTCAAACATAGCCAACTATGGTCATCGATGGTCATCTATAGTCAAACATGGTCACCCATTCTCAACCATAGTCAAACATGGTCACGCCTACTCAACCATAGTCATCCATTATTGTACATAATCAACCATTATCAATCATAGTCACCCATGGTCAACATCCTTATATAGGAAAAGACTCTCCCGAGTCGGCTACATGCAAACCAAAGACAACTAGACTCTTAACTAAGAACTGACTCTTAACACGCCTACAACTGACTCTCACAACTGAAGCTTATAACTGGTGTTTATAGATGGCTCTTACAACTGGCACTTTCAACTGACTCTTTCTCCATTATTTCCAAGTCTCCCCCTTAATGGAGAATGGATTGACTTCTACACCTAACATCTCCCTAAACAGTTCAAACTTAATATTTCCAAGAGGCTTAGTGAAAATATCAACAACATTTTCACTAGTATTACAATACATAAGAGTTATTTCATTTGACTGCAACTTTTCTCGAACAAAATGATACTGAGCTTCAACATGCTTTGTCCTTGCATAAAAAATCAGATTCTTCGCAATATTGATTGAACTTTGATTATCGCATCTGATCATCATAGGTTCCTTTTGTTCTTCTCCAACAGCTTGAAGAAGTCTTCTTAACCAAACAACTTCACAAGTTGCTGCACACAAGGCTTTATATTCTGCTTTAGTAGAAGACAAAGATACAGTAGGCTGCTTTTTACTGCTCCATGAAACAACCCTGGATCCAATGTTGAACGCATATCCAGTGGTTGATCTTTGATCATCTAAATTGCCAGCCCAATCAGAATTTGAATAACCTGTCAACTTAACATCAGATGCATTAGTATATTTAATACCATAATCAAGTGTACCTTTTAGATACCTGAGTATTTCCTTTGCTGCATTCCAATGGCTTTCATGAGGTTTCGCCATGAACTGACTTAACACACTCACATAATATGAAATATCAGGTCTGGTTGTGGTGAGATAATTCAGACTACCCACCATCTATCTATACACAGTGCCATTCACCTCCTTCAAACCATCATCACAAGATAGTTTCACATTCTGTTTCATGGGAACAATAGAAGGCTTACACTGATCCATTTTAAATCTCTTAAGTATTTCTCTAATATACTTACTCTGATAAACAAAAGTTTGGCCCGCATTTCTCCAAACTTCAAGACCTAGGCAGTAATGTAACTCACCAAGATCTTTCATTTCATCAATTAACTTCTCTGCATTTCCTGTAATTATTAAATCATCAACATATAATGAAATCAATACTATATACCCCTGTTCATCAAATTTGGTATACATATTTGGATCACTTTTGCTCCGCATAAAACCCTGTTGAAGCAAGAAAGAGTCTATCTTCTCATACCATGACCTAGGTGTCTGTTTTAGTCCATACAATGCTTTCTTTAACTTACACACTAAGTGTTCTTTCCCCTTTTCAACAAACCCTTCAGGTTGAGTAAGGCAAACCTCTTCCTTTAACTCACCATTCAAAAATGCAGATTTAACATCTAACTGATGCAACTTCCAATGATACTTTGTAGCTAAAGCAATTAACATTATGATAGTATTCAATTTAGCTACTGGTGCAAATGTTTCAGCATAATCAATACCTTCTGTTTGTGAATACCCCTTTGCAACCAATCTAGCCTTATACTTATCTATACTACCATCTGATTTAAACTTGGGTTTGTATATCCATTTGCATCCAATGGGCTTCGTATGTTTAGGCAATTCAATCAATTCCCAAGTATTGTTTTTCATTATAGATTCATATTCTTCCTCCATTGCATTTCGCCATTCATCATGTTCATTAGCTTCATCAAAATTCATGGGTTCCATAACATTTGAAATGCTACTCATTAGGGCATATTCTTTATACCTCTCAGGAAGCCGAATCTGTCTTGAAGATATTCTCAACTGATTATCTTCCTCCTCACTTTGTGAATATCTGTCTTCACCTGTAGGTGAACTGTGACTGCTTGAATTGTCCATATCACTGAGTCCTTCTTGCTGCTGTCGCGGCGGGGATGGATGCTGTTGTCACTGTGTGGATGGCTGTTGTTGTGTGGGCTGCTGCTGCTGCTGCTCTTCTTTAACTCCTTCATCAAGAAGTCTTTGCCATTCCTCATGACTGTTGTCGTCATGATTTCCTACTTCCTGCTAATGGAAATGTACATCTCTACTTGCAAATACTTTGTGAGTAGCAGGATCAAATAGTTTGTATGC
>ML819105.1:134991-146251 GCA_009831015.1 Picea engelmannii | reverse complement strand
TCAGATTCCCGCGCCTCTCTTCCTCTTGCAGCAAAATACCTGTCAGTTCTTCAAACGTAGGAGGTTTCTCCCTTGCTGCAAGACCTATTATGAACATATGATAATCTTCTAGCATACCATTTAAGGTAATAGTCACTAGATCAGTGTTGGAAACAATTTCCCCTATATTTACTAACTTGTCTTTCACCTCTTTAATGCGACCCAAAAATGAACTAACATATTCATTTCCATCCATCTTAATGCCTAGCAATTTAGTTTTGAGGAACAAAATGCGATTTGTGTTGCTAGTTTCATACAATGCTTTAAGAGTTGTCCATGTTGCAGTAGAAGTTGTAGCGTCTCTGATATGTGGAATTATGCTATCTTTAACAGACATGCGCAACAATATCTTTTCCTTGTTTTCGTGCTTCTCCCAGTCTTGGATCCATGTTGTTGTCGCACCTGCAGCCGCATCAGGTTTCAGTTCAGTTCCATTCGCAATGTTCCAGACACCATAGCCCTCCATGAGCCTCTGAATCTTGAATTTCCAGTTAATGAAGTTCGAGCCATCTAACTTGTTGGATTCATTTAGGTAGGTCTCCGCTAGAGGATTAGACATTTCTGCAAGTTAGTCTTTGCAAGTGAATCACCAAAGATATGCATCTTTTTGTCAATTTTTCTCTTGTGCTGAGCAATCCGTCGCTCTGCCTTTAGATCCACTGGTCCAAATCTACCTCTGTTATTAGCTTAAATCATGCATGCATCTTAATATCCAAAATATCCACTTTTTTAAAATAAAAACTTATAACTCCCTCTTTACCTCTTTATAAAATATATCCACTATGAATAAAAATTCACTTTAAAATAATAAACTCCAAAATAAACTTCACCTCTCTTATTTAATAAAAAAAAAATATCCACTTAAAAAATGTCCACTTTAATAAACTTCAATCCTCCACATATGATCTTTAAAAAATTTATACCTCACGCTTTCCAAATGTGAGAATGGATAGGACTTCCAGCATGCAAACTTTATGCAAAATTGAAAAAACAACACCCTTCTCTTCCACGTGATTCAAATAAACTCACGATTCTCGAACAAACAGAAAAAAAAAATGTAGCATGCATGCAATGATTATGATAGGCAGGGTCGACGTGCCTTCCACTTTCACAAATCGAAGTTTAATGGGGCTCCAACAAATCACATTTCACCACAAAACAATAAACGTTTAATTTCTCGATTTTAACACAACTTGCGCCAACAACAAATGTTTCCACACCTCACGACTTACTTGACTGCGGGGAGTTCGCAGCTCTCGAGTACTCCCACTGCGAGAATGTCCAAATATTTCCGCACTGTAACACTATCTTGGCCGCGGAAGTTTTTCCGTTTTCTATGCGTGGAAAGGCCGAGTAGTATGCCCCCGCACCCTACCAGAGGAGGGACCTATGAACTTCAAGAATTTTCGCACTTCTCCTCGTGGCTCTGATACCAAGATAAAATATGTAAAGAAAACAACATTGTGAGGCTATGCTCACTTCTCTGTATTATTCAATGAAGACGGATTACATCCTTATATAGGAAAATACTCTCCCGAGTCAGCTACATGCAAACCAAAGACAACTAGACTCTTAACTAAGAACTGACTCTTAACACGCCTACAACTGACTCTCACAACCGAAGCTTATAACTGACGCTTACAATTGGCGCTTTCAACTGACGCTTTCTCCATTATTTCCAAGTTTGCTGAAACTATCAATATTCCAAAGAAGATGTAAATAAAGCCCACCATTGTTTCTACGAGGACCCGTTTGAGCGATAAAATATGATTTTGCATGGATTATCTATCCCAGGTTATCAAAAGCACAATAGTACCACGAAGAATAACCAAAACTCTGGTTATGGGAAAGGTTTCCTCCACCAGCTTTACAGGCGTATGAAGTCATTTCTAAAGATTTCACAGTGGATTGGAAATAGTGAAAACACAAATGACAGAAGTGAAAATTTGAAGAACTTTGAAAGAAAAGATAGTTTCAAAAACTCTGTGCTTCTTTTTCTAAGCGAAAATCGTAGAATAGTAGCATATTGATTTCATTACAGAGAACAATCTATCATGATTACTACAACAATCTTATCGAGATATGTATTTTATTTTCAATGTTTCCTGTTTGAATAAGTTTATGTTTCCATGTTGTTGTTCTTAGGCAATGAGAATTTATCTGAATTTTAATAAAGAAAAATGTTTTTTAATTCGTATAAATATTTTTTCATAAAAGTATTATTACTCTATGACTAGCACAACCACAAGTCACTCGTGGCTGGTGAACCCTGAAATAACCGAGTTTGGGAGCTCATTAAATAACCGTAGAACTCTGTGCATTAAATAATTGTGTATTAAATAAACCGAGTTCTGGGAGCTCATTAAATAACTGTAGAACTTTGTGCATTAAATAACCATGTATTAAATAACCGACGCGGTAAGAGTTCCAGGAAAATCCCGCCCAGTAAATAATAGTTGGAGTAAAAATCATGGCTGGTAAACTTGGGCTCTGGTAAGCTTGGGCTCTTTAGAAAATGAAACGTTAATCATTGAGAGGTAGGTGGCAATCAACTAGCCATCATAATAAATTTTAAATATGATTAAGTAAAAGTAAAAAAGTAAACATGTAAACATATTTTTTTTATAATAGTGAGGAAGTTAGTGGTTGAAATCACAACCATTGATTTATTGGGATGACTAAGAATATTCCAACAATATTTAATCTTGTCCATACAAAAAAGTACTAAAAACATATTAGATGTGTCCATTGTCAATAGGTGTACGCCTTTAGGCTTAATTAATGGTCTTCAGTTTTGGTACAAATTTTGTATCAACCTTTTTTTAATTAAAGTTTTTGTTAATAATCATATGTTATTGTTAATTTTTTTTTTTTTTTTTTAATTTTAGATTATTTTTATATTTATTTATTGTAATACCCATCTTTACTTTGAAATTTAATTTTTATTTTAATTATAAATAAATAAATTAGTATAATATTTTTTTTAAGGTAATTTAATGTTTTTACTAATATCATATTAAATTTTTATTTTAATTATATATGTAATAAATTAGTATAATGTTTTTCTTTTTTAAGGTAATTTAATGTTTTTATTAATATCATAATATCGTAGAGTAAGGAGGTTGTATTTTAATTTCTTGTTTGAAGATTGTTTTGGAGAGGCTTTAAGTCCAAACAAGAAAATCATACAAAATTAATGATTGTAATGAGGTTTCTTGTTTCCTATTACCAATGTTTTCACAAGAGAGTTTAAATCATAACTACAATTAAATTAGAGGCTTAAGCACTTGTAAAAAGAAGTAATATCAATTTTCCATATTAAATGTGATGGTTATATCCTTATTAGCATTTTCTTTGTTTTTTTACATTTATTTTTATTTAAAAGTAACTACAAAATTCGTTAAGGACATAAATCAACAACAAAAATAATAACCTATCATGTGTTTTCCTCCTCCCCATTCTTCTAAATTCGTCAAGATGAATATATTGAATAATGTTGAAGTGGAGAGACATCCTTGTTTCTCCCTAATATTAAAGTTGATTTTGACATTCTTTTTTTCAATTTTAATATTTATGGATACCATCAATTCTAGAAATAACCACTTCATATAAGTTTAAAGTAGTTTCTCTCCACTCAAGTGGAATTCTTATTTTCTTTCCAAAAGTTTTAGTCATTGTATCAAGTGCTTTAGAAAAATTAACATAGAAAAGATGAGTACTATTATATTTCCTTCACACTTTTAGGCGTCAACTCCAAGAGTTACCTTGTGGTCCATGATTGAATGCTTAGGTTGAAAACCAATCTAAGAAAGAACCATGTCATTGTTTTGTATGTGCATATAATTATTTTAGTCTCTAATAATGGTGGACAATATCTTGAAAAATAGGCTTCTAACCATAATGGTTGTGTAATTTGTCACATTATTTATATCATCATTTTTGTAAACACATGTCATTTTAGTAACCTACAAATCTTAAGAAAACCCATTCTAGATGACTTGATTGAATATATCCTTGAGAAGTGCATGCAAAAGTGGACCTTTCAGTTTGATCATTTTAGTGGTTAGACTATGAAGATCAAATATTTTTCAAGGAAAGAAGATTAATTTTCATATATATATATATATATATATATATATATTTAAATAACATATATTTCTTGTATTAAGAATCCATGTTGAAATTCTTTCCATTAATTTCTTTCTAATAAAATTAATGTACATATACAATCATTTCTTCCTCATCTCATGCAATTGAGTGGCTCATAAATGTAGTTGTTTCCATAAATTTTTTGAAGGACATGTGAAGGTGTCGATTAGCTCCTTTTTTTTAGAAGGAAAATATCTTATTTTTTTACACTTAAGCTTTGTGTATTCATATATCCAATACTTCTCCCCATCTAGAGTATCACTTGATTTTAATTATTCATCATACCAACCATTCTAATGTTTCTCACTAGGTTTTTTCTTGCGATCTTGAAAGCATTCCCCATTTCACATGTACCAAAAGTTTTGTTAAAATCATGACATTTCATTCAAATAGATATGTGATTTGACATTCTTGATTTATCTTTCTATCTACTAAGAAAATACATCTATGTTTTGGTAATTTAGTCTCAGTATAGGATTTCAATTGCCATCTACTTTGTTTCAACTTTAATTATTCTCCTAATATAAAAGAATTAGGCATACTAGGGGATTCTAGTAGTTTAATCCCAATCCTGAAATTATCCATTTTGTAAATTCTTCTCTCTTTTGGTATCAAATAGTTAACTACACTAACTCCACATCTCAATTGGCAAGTGTATCTTCATGTCCGAGTAAAATGTAATGTATAAGTTTACAAATCAAAAGTTCAATGAAAATGCGTAAATCCTTAGTAAGTAACATATCATATATCCATGGAAATCTTGAATGAACCATTTCCTCTTAATTCATCCATATCAATTTATTTTATCCATATGGAATCTCTACCTTATATAAACATATTTGTTTGCAATCTTCTCGTCCTAGTTTTAAAATCTTTGACTAAAATCACCTTTCCCACTATTAAAAAATATGATATAGAATTTTTTAGGTACATATAAGGGTTACCATGCAATATCTTTGGTCTTTTATATATTGGGAAATGAAGAGGAGAAAAGTAACATAAAACTAGGAGTATATTTTCTCTTCCTCTATTCAAGCTATAAAAATTGTCTATAACTATTAATTTGGATGATGGATATGATATTTTCATGAAATTTGTAAAATCACCTTTCCCACTATTAAAAAATATGATATAGAATTTTTTAGGTACATATAAGGGTTACCATGCAATATCTTTGGTCTTTTATATATTGGGCAATGAAGAGGAGAAAAGTAACATAAAACTAGGAGTATATTTTCTCTTCCTCTATTCATTTCAAGCTATAAAAATTGTCTATAACTATTAATTTGGACGATGGATATGATATTTTCATGAAATTTGTATATGTAGCAAGCCGCCCACTTAATCTTAATTTCATATTATTCTTGGGATTTCACATACATTGTTTATAAAACTAAAATATGTGAAGTATTTCCCTGCCTTCACACTCCCTGATTTCTAGAACAATGAATACATCAAAAGTATTGAAAGAGACTCTAAAGAATGTCCCTTATTCACAATTAAACCATTGATATTCCAAGTACAAATCCTCAAGGTCTATATTCCCTGTATAAAATAAATGTGAGAAAATTAACTTTTAATCAAATATTATAATCTTGGTTTAATATGAAATTAATAATGGAGAAAAATAAAATGAATTAAATTAGAAGTGGGGAAATCACTTAAAAGAATGAATATTCTTCTTAGTTGAAGTTGTGTACGAAGAGACATATGGTCATATTTCCAAAACCCTTATATTTAAATGATTATAAATAAAAATTTATTTATTTAAAATATGCCAATAAAATCATGATAAACACTTAATATTTTAAAAATAAATAAAAAATATAAACTAATTGAAAACACACTCTCTCACTATATAGTAGCTCAAATAAATTGGTTAGGATCTATGTGGATTTTTATGAACTTATCTCTAAATTAATAATAGGCCTAAATTGCCATTAAACTATGATCAATTTAATAAACATGTATAAATAAAAATACAACATACATAAAACTACATGAT
This sequence comes from Picea engelmannii, assembly GCA_009831015.1. Taxonomy (NCBI): domain Eukaryota; kingdom Viridiplantae; phylum Streptophyta; class Pinopsida; order Pinales; family Pinaceae; genus Picea; species Picea engelmannii. The sequence goes on along the minus strand of ML819105.1, from coordinate 140,058 downwards.
TCAAATATCAATGTAATAAACATGTATATAAAAAAAAGAATGCAAGACAAAACCACACGATTCAAATATCAATTTAATAAACATATATAAATAGAAAAAAAAAATTGCAACATACACAAAACCACATGATACAATATGAGGCGGGAATTATATACGTGTGATGTGCAGACGGAGGAAAACTATGCTTTGTTTATACAACAAATTTATGATAAATGTATTGTTATAAAACTAGCACAATTGCTCAAAACCGTGGCTAATGAACGTCGAAAGGGCGATGCCAAAGATTCTTCCGGAAGGTTAATAGCCAGAACCCTAAACGCCCTCTATAGGTTATAATAAGCCTTTGTTATAGTCTTCCACCCTCCCCATAAATGCACAACAAATGAAACCCACAGCCAGAAAATGAAACGCACAACCAGAAAATGAGCGTCTACAGCCAACACAATCCAAAATTTAATTATTTAAACTTGGCAATCATATAGTACTTAACAACAAAATGACACTCCGTACCAGTCCACAAAATTAAATCTCAATCTTTTATATCATAAAATTTAACAATTTAGCACAAACTATGTGATTGTAAACTCATTTTAATATAAATTCTAAAATTTAGAAATGTTCCACCGTATCCTCACCTCTGGAGAGCATTTTTCCTTTTATCCATTTATCAGAATCTGTTCATGGCAACATTCGTCCTGCGGCTACCTGTATTTCTCACTGTGCTCAACTTTAAGAGCCTAATCGAGTGACAACAATTCTGTTGGTTCATCTCATCGGAGCGGCAGGATGAGGGCGAGGGTGCTTCCCTGATAATGTATCATTTATTCGCTCTTAATCTTGGTAGATTCAATCGCACCTCCAATTATAAATAAACCCCAGTTAAATTATTAACATTTAAAACAACAAACCGTTCATCTTCCGCGTAATAATGGCCGATTACACGTTGTTCCAATACAACTTCCACTTGTTCCAATACAACTTCCACTACCTTGCAGGTAACGGGAGAATGGATAGTCGCTGCAAATCGTGAGCGACATGTAAAGAACAGGTGGTGTCTGTGTATGAAATGTATGAAAGAATAATCCATGAATAGGTGCGCTGCATCATTAAAATGATAAAATAAAATATTATAACGAAAAATAGGTGTCTAGAAAGTGGTTGGTGAAGGTCAAAGGTTTAGGTTAACTTAGAAAATGTAACTCCAATCACTCATACATAGCAATCAGCTAGCCACCATAGTAAATTTTAAAAAACCTATTAAATGTGTTCATGGTCAATAGGTGTACACCTTTCAAAGTAATAAATTTAATATCCAATCCATGATTCATATAAAGGAATTGTTTATATAAATGAATTGTTTTATTGTTTTATTTTTTTATATGTTTTTCTTATATATGATTGATTTTGGTTTTGATTTGATTAATTTTTATTGTATAAAAGTGTAAACTAGCACAGCCAAATCGCTGCTGGTGAACCCGAAAGGCTTATGGTTGGTAAGATGAAACGAAGAATATGAAACAACTGAAGAATATGAAACTGTTGACCTCCTTACAGCAATTATATTGTTAGTTAGAATGAAGAAAAAGTTTGATAAAGCTCATTTGCTCATTCCATTAGCAATGATATTGTCAATCAGAATGAAAAAAATTCTGATGAATCTCATTTCCTCAATTTATAATTGTTTATGTTGTGAGCCAAAATGAAGAAAAAGTTTGATGAAGTTCATTTGTTCATTCCATCACCTCCTTGTAGCAATAATAGTGTCGGCCAGAATGAAAAAAATCTCCTTCCGACTCTGAACTGGGAGGACTTTGTTTCTCTAAAAGGATTTTAAAAAATGAGATACGCACTCAGATCTCATTGCATGAACAAATATTAAAAAACCAAAACAATTTTTCTACTCAAATTCTTGAATTATGTTGACAAAATTAAGAAGATTTCATACAAAAATGTACAAGAATCTAGTAAATTCTTATAATATTAAATAATATTATAAGGATAATCCAATACGCAGAGGAGTGTAAGGTGCTTTTCAGTAGAGCCTGTCATTCCTTTTCTCTAAAAACCGTTGTATTTCGCTACATGTAGATTACCTGCATTTATAGTCTGAGAAGATTGGGCGCGACTGAGAGTAAGAGGTAAATGAGATTGCATGAACTAATCTTATTGTTTAATTTACAGTACATAGAAACACAAAATCCCATTTAAAAAAAATATGAACAGTATAGCAACTTATCTACGGGGACATTGTAAACATTTCCGTAGAAAATTGTGAGGAGGTCACAAGGCAGCTGCTCGGCGATATGAAAAAAAAAGCAAACGCGCAATATGAAACACAAATTTTATATTTCGGCGTGGGAGACCTAATGGAATGCAAACGCGTTTCCGTAGAAAATTGTGAGGAGGTCACAAGGCAGCTACTCGACGATATGAAAAAAAAAGCAAACACGCAATATGAAACACAAGTTTTATATTCTGGCGTGGGAGACCTAATGGAATGCAAACGTGCAATATGAAACGCTCGGCGATCCAATAGTCTTCCACCCTGGGCGATTCAATATGAAACGCGCCGACAGACAGAAAATGGAACGCTTATCCAATATGCTAGCTGACGACTATGGTAATCCTAAACGTTAATCATTTAAAGTGGCAATCATATAGTGGTATAGTAATTTCTTAATATGATTAGGTAAATGTTAAAAAGTAAACAGGTTAACTGATGTATTCAAAAATACAAGGAAGTTATGAAGAGTAAATCACATTCATTGATTTGGGAGGACGACTAAGAATATGCCAGCATCTTTAATTGTTAGCCATCGGATTAGAATTTTAGTTTAAAAGGTGATTAATTGTACACATTGTCAATAGGTATACGCCTTTGGGGGTAAAAATAAAATAGTTAGACTACTATAATAAAAAAATAATTCATCTATTTGAAAAATCAAAACAAAAAAACATTAAAATAGAAATAATTAGACAAAAAAAAATTGCAGTAAAGTAAAGGGTCAAAAAATTATCATTTTATATACATAATAACATATTAACTAAATTATAATTTGGGACTTTTAAACTTTCTAAAAAATAAGATATAATCCTAAATTTTCATTAAACACTATTTTTTATGAAATTTTATAGGTTGGCATCAATATGTTAGCCTTTACTTATCATTTATTTGTATTTTTTTAGGAGGGCACTCACATAATAGGAATTTATAGGAACCATGCAAATTAATAATTTGTATTTTATTAGGAACTAAAAATCACTTTTTTTAGTTTCTCAAATCACTAAATAAAAAAAGAAAATAAATGTTTATATTTCACTTATAAGATTGTAGGTAGATAATGCACTTTTAATATTAATATTATATAAGTAATGTATATATTATTTTTCTCTTTAAAAAATCATTTTTAATTTACTCGTTTTTTTCCTTATTTTTTTTAATTTCTTTTCACCAAAAAAACGAGTCACAATAAATAACTATAAATCAAAAAGAAAGAAATTAATATTCATAGAGAGAACCAATTCCTTATAAAATAAAATGTATCAATTTTATGAGATCATCTTATTCCATCTAGAAGGTCTTCAAGTACAACTACTTCCCAAAATGATTAAGAAAATTAAATAAGAATTGTTTATTTAATTAAACAAGAAAATTAACAGCTAAGAAGCTAACCCCTGACTAGTTAAACAAATAAATAAGTCCTTAATTTATATGCTTTCAATTCCTTAAATAAATCCAAGCTAGTGGATGAATGACTACTTATTGCTCCAGCATGAGGCTCTTTTTACGTGTGTATGCCTACAATTGGGATCAGATATGCAACATATATCCATTTTTTTTTATTTTTAAGGGTAGAACGTCAAATTTCAGGAATCAATGAAGTCCAAAACAAGGAATATATAAATAGGAATTGTCCAAAGTAAACTTAGTTTGCAATTTAACAACTATACATCAACAAACAGGTGCAAGTGTAGAGTAATGCTCTTTAATATATTTACCCTTTCAAGCTCGTGGTGCAATGAATGACCTTTGCCTGCACCTTCAAATCACGATCAGTATTGAACAAAATTGAGAGAATAAAAAAATCCTTAAATAAACTAATTGTAAAAAAAAAAATCTACCAAATATGATGGCTATTAAACCACTTATCAACTTCAAATTGAAATTTTTATGGGTTCTATGAACGAACAACTGCATGTGAACATATAAGTCCTACCAACCATATTTTATAGGCTTCTTCAACGGTCGGTCTCGAACTTATATTGGCTTCTTCAACAGTCAGTCTCGAACTTCGAAAAATATAAACGCACCAGACTTTAGTTGATAACACTCTTGGATTAGTGTAAATTTCAAATCTCTTTTTAAGAGTTTTAGGTTTTTATGCAGGACTACGATTCATTTTTTAACATATAATCGTTCGAACATTTGCAGAGACACATAACATAACTAAGCAATGCAATCTTCAATTAAAAAAAATAACAACAGAGATGTTAGAGTAGTAATGTCGAAATGCTAATCTTTACTCTTAGTTGATGTGCAGTTTGAGATAGACAATTGTAGGAGTTTGTTGAGGGCTCTCTCAACCTATATATTTGTAACTATATTCCAATATTAATTAAGTTGTGTTGAACATCGGTCTCGCCTTCAATGTTTGCCTGATATGGCTTGTTATCTTGTGTTCTACTTATAATTCAAGTTGGTATCAAAGCCTGGTTAGAGGCTGAGTAAAGGAGCCGTCTATTGTTGCGCTCTTTGACTGTACCGGAATTGTTGTGTGGACGTGAACCGTTGCTGAGGGAGCCACTGCTGGTGGAATTGATTCCATTGCTGTCTAAGTCTAGATCTTGTTGGTGATCGTTGAGGTTAGAAGAGCAGCCACTGCGCAAGGAGGAGAGACTTTGCTATTGTCCATCATTCACAGATCTATGTGAGGAGTCTGTCGTTTGGAGTAAATGTAATCGGTGTTGTTATACTAGAGGAGATCAGACCAACTTATGCAGAGTTCGCTGCTGCTGGAGATCGGACAAGTTCGTTGTTGCTGCTGGAGATCGGACCTGCGTTCACTT
>ML819105.1:58709-69442 GCA_009831015.1 Picea engelmannii | reverse complement strand
ATTTGGAAGCTTAAATCCCAAGTTCCCCATACTTGAGTTATAAAGAGTTATATTTCCCCCATACTTGAGTAGTATTGATTCAAATTTTTTATGCATGTCTAATTACTCTTCATATTTGAATCTATCTATCAGTTACTTGCATGATTTTATGTTATAAATACCTTGTTGTATCACTTTCTTGATCTTCTTTTGAAGAATAAATCAACTAGGAGTCAAGAGTAGTACCAGGGTTGAGAGCAGGGAATGACACCGAACGTAAGGATACAAGGTGTGAAAATTTATTCCCTCTTTGATAAAGTAGTTATTTCATTAAAATTCTTTTGTGTGGGTTAGGGTTCTGTCTTTCACTTGGTCAATATTTTTTGTGACATGACGCAAAGTCAAGGGGGGAAATCCCATAAAATAATTGGCAACCATACTGGGTATTCTCCTAGTTTGGGTCAATTTTAGGGTTTATTTAGTTGTCTTAGGTTTTTGTAGTTTTTCCTATTTTTGGGTTTTATTTTCAGAGCTTTCCTCTTTCATAAACTTTTCCAAATTTTTTTACAAGCCCTCCTTCCAGGTTTTTATTTTTATTTTTCAAGTCTAATTTCATTATTTGTTCTTTGTCCTTTTGTGGGTCGTGGATATCTGTGAGTTGCACTTACATGACCCATGAATATCCATGAGTCATAGTCACACAATTGCAGACCTGTGTGATTGTCTTGAATTTTTGAGTCTTTTGTTCATAATTGATTGGTATAAGTTGGTTCTTCAGTGTTTATCGAGCCTCCTAGATTGGTGTATGATCTGGATTGTTGACTAAAGTGTGTGAAAACTCTCACATTATTTCAAAAGTTATTTCTTGTTTGTAAGCTAGTCTTTGAATTTTTTAAGATGTTAACATCATTTGAAGGGTCAATGGTATATCTGGGTTGATTTCTAGATTGATTGTTTTTCTAGTGGTTAGATATTGTTTCCTTTCTTCTTCTTTTCCTTTCCCCCCTTTGTTTTTAAAAAGAAAAATAATTTTTTTCTTGTTAGTTGCATGTTCATTTCTTTTTAACGAAAAGAAAATAGCTTGGTTGCTAGTTTTCTTCTCTTGTTTCCTTTGCCCACAAATTCATGAAGAAAATAAATTGTTTGTTGGAAATCATGCCTTTATACTTTTTTCTTGTTTTGATAATTAATTATTTCGGCTAAAGTTAGCCTTTGTCAAAAAGAATAGAAATTCAGTGTGTCTAGTTCTTTCTCTCTATTCTGCATTATTGTTTACTAAGAATCCTAGGGCTACAATGAAAAGTAGTTTAAATATATTTCATACATTCAAACATATATTGCTTTCATTTGCAAAAATACAAAAGAAAAGAGTTTGTTTTTCTGAAGCGTTGATTAGCACTTCTTATTTTCAGTGAAGAAACCACATTCTTTTTTGCTTTATGTTATTAAAGTGTTTTATATGAGTCCATCAAAACATCACGTAAGATTCATTCATATCTTTTGAGTAATGGAAATCGACATAAAATGAATTCTTAATAAAATTTATTAGAATTTTTCATTTTGTACGATGAACAAACTAGTTACAGGATAGGGCCTTGGTTTGGGTTGGAGAGTAAATTTCTCCAAGGCCATAAAAAAAACGTAGGAGTCTGATATAGGGAGATCCTAAATCCAACTATTGTATAATTATATCGAAGAGCCTCCTATAACACATGAGATAAAAATGAAGTCATGTAAAGGAGAGGTAAGGAGAGACCGCTTCAGATCTTAGCTGAGCATAGTGGAGGGATTGTATATTGGGGGTTTCGTTAGTACCCATACCTCCATGAGAGGAGGTTATCTTGAGGATTCAATATTATCCACCCTTCCCATATGTTCGATCCTGACTGTCGACTATACCCCATGGAAGATGACTACAAGTTGGTGACCTTAGTGGCCATTCTTAGGGATCTCAGAGGTGACTATGAGGGTTTGTCATGGTACCTAGGGTGGATTACACATCACAATTTTTCAATATTGTTGGAGGATGCCCCGTGAAGCATGGATACTTTCATAAGATAAGGCTGGCTAGTGGATATCTAGATAACTTCTTCTCATTCCTTCGTTTATTGGTCCACGGGACTCAATCAACCCATGCCTTCGTCTGGAATACCCTTACCCTACCTTGTGAGTATTTTGATATCAGGACTTAATCCAACTGAGTCAGGATATTAGCAAGGTCATTTCTGTCTGTTGTTACCATTCATAATTTTTCTAGTGGTGTTCTCTATGATCATAGACTAAATTAGTTAGGCGTGTATGTGGTCGCTTGAGAGTTGAAAAATCAAAGTGGTTGAAAAAATGCCTTGCAGATCAAGGAGAATTCAAGGCCTTCCCCCAGAAGAGGAGGTTAGAAACAATTCTCCCCCACCTCCACTAAGGTGTTGTCTTGATCAATTTGGTTCTTTTGTGCCGACTATTCCAGTCGAGATCACAACTACAAATCCCTCAGAGATTAACGCTTCAGAACTAGAGTATGATTGAAGATCTCAGAGCTGAATAATATTCTCCATCTTATAACCCTCTGCTAACTGTAACTTTCTCATCATCTGTGGTGCAATTTCCCCCTCATAGATCGAAATTTACTGATAGTATCCCTCTTCACTAGGTGCTATGGATGACACTTCGCAAGTGTTTGGGTTGGTATTCCCTACAAATGCCACATCGAAAATATTCATCAGTGGGATATTTCTTCTTGGTGTGTCCAACATACTGACTAGTTTGGTTAATTCCACCATATTCATGTCGATAAAAAACACTTCTCCACTGGTCATTGGTTCCTCTCCTTCCATGAGTATAGCCATGTCATTATTGTTGATGTCAAACATGTTTTCTTTCGATATGCCATCAATGGGCATGGTCAACACATTGGATGGTTCCCAGTCAATGTCCCAAGTTTCTAACATTGCTATAGGGATTTCTTTAATTTCCTACCAAGAGATCCCTTGGGGTGGAGGTCACTTTCCTCCATCGTTTCCATTCATTGGGAGAAGGTATTTCTCGTCTTCTAGTCCTAACCCCTTCATAGGCTGGGGTGTTTTTATGGGTACCACTAGCATGCCTTCAACTTCCACTCTGTTCACATTAAACAATGGATTCATGAGTAATCCTTTCACCACATCTGCAGTGTCGGTATGGAGAAACCCCTTCCAAGCTCATTGGAATCCCATGCAAGGTTCTTTCCCTTCATAATGGATGTCATTAGGGGTCAACCCCTTTCCAAGTCAGTATAACTCCATGCAAAGAATAGTTCCTTCACAAGGTGGTTCAGTCGGGGGAAACCTTGTTCTTCCATTTGGGAATCATATGGGTGGAGGTTATACTCTGCTTAACCATACTCCATAAGTTTTTACCCAAATATTTGGTTCATTAAAAAAATATTACTAGCAACCCGATGTTAGTTACAATCCTAGACCCTCTTTTCAATATGTTAATCAAACAATGACACAGCCCAGGCTACCTTTTCTAGAAACTCTCCATTTTCCATACTTGTCTAAGATGATGAACGACCCAATTCTTCATGACCCAGGTTGGCTTGTGGTTCCCACCAAACTACCATTGGACAACCCAAATTTCGAAGGGAAAAGTGATGAAGATCCACAAGAAAACGTAACAACGTTTCATTTATGGTGCTCACCCAATTAATTAAATGAMAACTCRATTTGGTTACATTTATTCCATCATACCCTCATTGGGGTCACCRTGAAATGGTATGTAGAACTGGAGAGGTCAAAGTACATGACGTTTTGCGACCTTGCCATGGTTTTTCTCAACCACTTCCAACTCCCTATTCGGTACAACGCTGGTACAAAGAATTTTTCCAACTTTGAACAAGACAACGCTACGMACATTTTCGATCATATTCGGGAATGGAGGAGATGAAAAATATTTATTAAAGMAATGGTTCCACCATAATTTCTCTTAGAATGGTTTTTGAATTCATTGATTGCTTACATTTCTAAGGATGTAGCCAATTCAGGGGTGTTTTCAGAAGAGCAAGAAATATTTAGGGATCAACAATTGGAATTGATTTAATCTCAATCCAGAATGCTCTATGAGATTATTCCTAGCACACCTCAGTCAACCCTCGACTTAATGAAACTGAAGTCGAGACCAAATTTTGATGGAATTGTTGGTTCCTCTCAAAGTAAATCCATAGATATGGTCTCTAATCAGATGCAATAGTTTTCAATTCAACAAATTGTGGTTGGTTCAACCTCTGGTTTGACCACCCCCACAACCTAATCCTCGAATGTACACACTGTGAAATCGAAGACTCATAAGGATCCTCAACAAATTGGAGAGAAAAATAAAGGAAAAGGTAAGAAGGGTAGTGGTGGAAATGACAAAAATCCTAATAACAATGTTGAGTGGGAAAAGGGTGAATAGAGGAAAGTGAATTTCCCATGAAATATTTTTGGGGATGATCACCTCACTCATCAATGCCCAAAGATGGAAGAGGCCCAATGCTTCATAAAGTTGCAACAACAAGAACAACTTGTTGTATTGAAAAATTCGTTTCCACAAGGACAAAATATGCAAGTTGGCTCTTCCACTTCCAATCCGAAAGGGGGCACTCATGGTGCACCTTTGTCATATGAATCATTCTAAGTTGTTAACATGGTAAATTATTCGAAGTTAAAATAATGGGAGGTAGATTTTTCGACCAAGTCTCGTAGCTATAGTAATCTGGAGTCGACAACAAAAAGAAAAGAGACTTATGATCCTCAGGGACCTCTTCACATAGAGATACCTAAGAAGGAAATGACAATGCGCATATTGAAACGTGTGTACAAAAGATCATCTCACAACCCTAACACTAGATCTGTGTTGAATTACTAAGAGGGTGGGTGAATCAGTATGAGAAATTTTACCACTTTTAACCACCATAAATAAACTTCATATTATCATCAATGTATCAACTATGATTGCTCAATATATCATGAGAATATAAACATAAGAAACATCACAACAACAACATCAAATCAAATACATAGTACACCAGCATTTACGTGGAAATCCAAATGGGAGAAAACCACATAATGCCTTCTTATATATATGAAATAATGCATTCATTGGAAGCACCAACTTCCAAATTCTCCATCTACAACTAGAAGGATGCTACAACCCCCTATTTATAGGCTCCAACCTAAAGGAAGCTACAAAACCCTGAATTCTATGGCTCCAACCAGAAGGAGGCTACAACCCCCTGATTCTCGGGCTCCAACCTGAAGGAAGCTCCAACTTCCTATTTTCTCTGGCACCAACCAAAAGGAGGATACAACCCCCTTTCCTTACCCCATCCTGTCACCATGAAATATAAATGTAGAACATATGTCACTACCACAATCATTTCCACTTTCACATCAACCTGTAACCAATCAACCTATCATTGTATCCAAACTATCACTATCACCAACTTGTCATTGTCAACATGTCACTATATCCAACCTGTCATTGTCAACCTATCACTGATCAACCGGTCCAACCTGCCACTATCACCTATACTCAACCAAATCCTCTCATATGCATCATATACCAAGGAAACCTCTCAACTAGATGTCCAACACCACCAACACATTCCTCTACCAATCATGTACCAAGATCAAAACCATACCATTAAAAAATGTGTGTCTCAACCATGTACCAAACCATCAACCTGTACCATACCAAGCACCAACCATGAACCAAAATCTTTACCACAACAAGTGTAGCAATCATGTACCACAACTTATACCACAACAAGTGCATCAACCATGTACCAAAATCTGTACCAAAATAAGTGCATCAACCATGCACCAACACCTGTACAACATGAAGTGCATCAACCATGCACCAACACCTATACCATGTACCTCAACCATCCACCATGTACATCAACACCTGTACCATACCATGTACCAAAAATGTATCTTAACCACATATAATATCACTCAATCATGCCATACACCATATACCATAGGATATACCAGGAATATACTATCAATGGTGTACCTCAACCAAGTACCAACATCACCAAGAGATGTATCTCATACATCTGTTGTAACATGTAGTTGACCTATTGTACTATAATACTGACATATAACTCCTCCATAGCCTTCAGTACCATGGTACCAACATTTGTACCAAATTTCCCTTAGCCTTGTGGGACTAAGAATCCCTATCACACGGGGCCTCACATGATGTGCACTAGGCAACCCAACAAGATGCCTCACATGATACCTTATGCCTGACCCGTGAGGGCCATCCTAATTAGGGTTTTTCATAAATCAACGCTCTCTGCAACTCCAAAAATTTTGCTCCTCTTTCACACTTTCTCTGCTTCCTTAGACACGATCTCAGATTCACCAATAGACCAAAATATTCTCAAAAGATAGATATTCAACATGTGTGTGTGTGTGTGTGTGTACTTATGAGAGACTCCTTGAGGTCTATTTATACTTTTTCCAAGTAACTTCTCTCCTTAATACTAGGGCTTCTTGAACTTTCTTGTTGCAATAACTTTAACCTTTCATTAATGACTTGTAACGAATTAGAGGCTTCTTGACCATTCTTCGGGGCTTCCAACCTCATGAGAGCATATCTCCCTAACTGTGAGGAACCATGTGGCATACCACATATCACCAGAAACAACACGACAAGGAATATCCACCTATGAGTCTGTTACCTGCATTTTCACTTTCCCTCATATCCTTATACCTCAAACAACTTCAGGTCTCATTACCACACCTTCAGGGATTTGTGTAGAGTTCATCAAATGAACCCAATCACATCTTCTAACATCAACCACTCTTTTTGAAATTAATGAACGTAAGGAATGTCCACCGATGATTGTGTTACTTGCATTTGCACTATCCTTGATGTTCTTATTCCTCAAACAACTTTGGTTCTCATGACCACACCTCCAGGGATTTGTGTAGAATTCATCAAATGCACCTAATCACATTTACTGACATCAACCACTCTTTTTGACATCAATGACAACTAACGCACCATAAACCTCAAACATAACTTAGGGGTATCTTTAGTTCTCCAAGGGTTGACATCAATGACAATCAATTGTCCAACAATCTCCCCCTTTGGTATTGATGGAAACACTCATACTCCAATACTCATTCTCCCCCTATAAACATCACTCCTCATCAATGTTTCTCTCTCTCCCCCTTTGACATCAATGTGAAAGGGTATCTCTCCTTGAGGATGTTCCACCTATATTCATGCATTTGATCTTGATATTCACATGTTTATGTCCTCATGTTTCTTTCCACATTCCTCTTCTCTTTTGATAGAAAAGAGTGTCTCCCTCTAAAAGCATAAATTCTATAAATAATCCTTCTTTGACTTCATGATCTTGACTCTTTCTCTTCTAATCTTTCTCTTTCTCTCCCTTTGACATCATAGGAAAAAGGATAACTCCCCCTGTTGATATGTCTCCCCCTATATCCATGCTACTAATATTCCTTTATGGATCTCTTTCTATGATGAATTCTCTTCCCTTGACTTCTATGCAAGATGTAAAACAATATGGGACTTCTTGTGCATGTTTCCTTTCCCCTCTTCTGGTGCTTCTCATTGTCCATTGGTTCTTCCTCTTGTAATTCTCTCACATATATAAAAAAAATTCAAAAATTATTGACTTCAAATGACTTGTAATGTTCATTGTTTAGACATCAATGGCCATACTGTTAACATTTTCCCTCTAATGATATATCTTATGTTGAAGGTTTATCTTTCCCTGTTCTACTATGCCTTTCACTACTTATCTTATTGTGAACAACCGATTCCATTTGTCCATTGATTCCACTGATTCTAGTTCTAGATATGCTCTATCATATATCTATCTAGACCTTTCAATGATCTCATAAGTTGTCCATAGCTATGCTACTCAATTGTCCACAATGTTGACCCATCAATCATTGAATTATCATGAAGAACTATTTGTTGTAACTGATCATCACATATTCTTGTTTCTCATATTGAATCAAATATGTCCACCGATCTGCAATAAATCCTTGAACCCATAATTAATATATCCCTTCCTGGAAAGTGTGTCGATATTATTCCTTTGATCACTACTTTTTAATCGATCAATCTGTCATTTTTTACTTCTGCTATCTGAATGCTCTGAATCTGTCTCTACAAACACTTCTAACTGCTCGAAGGATGGTTCTATGATATATAGTATCTACTGCACCAAATCCTCCGATTTAATATTCATGTTTACTGGGAGTATCCAAAACGGATGTCCCAAAACAATGGAGGAATCCACCCTAATGTGAATTAATCTTCCCCTTCATCTATAGACTCATCATCTCTCTGAACTATGACTTCTTCCTTTTTTCCTGTGGATTCATTATGATCTTGCACTACAATTATTGAGAGTACAATCTCTTGGAACTATTCTTTGTTCACCTTCTCTTCTTTTCTTTTTCGCACTACTGAAAATCCTACGATCTCTATGATTTGTTCTTTGTTCACCGACTCTTCTTGTATTTCTTTTCTTTTCCAAACCTTTGTGTATTTGACATCAATGTTTTCTTTCATGGAAGAATCTATCATGCTTTTACAATTATGAGCTATGTTACCATAGTTGTGTCATTTGTAACATTCAATATTATGTGGGGACACATAAGCATTTATTGCTTGAACATTTCTTACATAAGCCCTGCAATGTACAACTTTATGTCCAAAGTTAGTACAATTAAAACAATGACCATAAAATAAATTTACATACCTAGGAGTGAATGATGTTCTTTGTGTGTCATCCTTCTAAATACCTGCCTTGGTTGATCATGATCTTCTCTTCTGTTAATCCCTTCATCATGATTGAAGATTCTTTGTTGCTTGAATGTGGAAGGTCTTGTTGAAAATGTATCTCTATTATACTCACTCCTATTTGATTCTTGTTGACCATGATTCCTTCCTTTGAGTACTTCTACATAGCTCTTACCCTTTTATTGATTCTTCCTTTCTGGAAACTTGGAGTGGTTCTCTTCAACTTTATTCATTGATTATGTGGGTGTTTCTCTCTCTTCAATGTTCTTGATAAGCTTGATGATTTTAACTCTCAATGCGAAACTTCTTCTTCAAGATTCTCAACCTCTTCTTCTTTCTTCATCATCTAAATCTTTATGAATTCTTTTGTTCTCTTTTCTTCTTCAAGTTGGATCTTCAAAGTGATGATTTCCTTTTAAAGTCTTCTTTATTCTTGAATAAATTTTTCTTCAAGTTTGTTAAAGTCCTCTCATCTCTCCTTGAGATGATCTGTCAAAATTTTCTCTCTCTTCTCTACTTCCTTGCCTTGGGCTACTATTTTGGCTTCCAAACAATGCTTCTCTTCAATATGAATTTTGTATGTTTCTTTAATCCTTTTGGATTCTTTCAGCTGAGATTTTAGATTCAAGATGACTTGTTGGGATTCTTCACAATTTTCTTCAGAATTATTATTGACTAATTGTTCCTCAAGAGAATTGGTTTTCTTCCTTTCTTTCGTCAACTCATCTAAAGAACTGGTTAATTATGCTTCAAGATCTACTATGCCTTCTTCACAATCTTCTTCTTCTGAATTTGTCAAACATGATGAGAATATTTCTTCCTGTTCTTCACTTTCTTTAATAGGATATGATTCTTTGATGGGAGATTCCTTGGAATAAATGTTATGTAGCTTATCCCATAGTTCTTTAGTTGATGAACACTGTCCCACTCTATATTTTATTGAATCACATAATCCTTCCAAGATGAAATATATTTACATTTTGTAGTTTCTTTTCAATTCCTTCTTGACTACGATCTTTGGTTTCTTTGGACCAGAGTATATTGTGACAACTGGGTACCAAACATAATACCTTTGTGCTTCTAAAAATGTTTTCATTTTATTGTTCCACATATCATACTCTAGACCAATCTGACCATCAAACCACGATATTCCATTAGCTTTGTATCCATTATCCATGACATCCATGATTTACCTTCCAGTGGTTAAACTATTTCCTGAAGGAACATACTATGATACCAATTGTTGAAATACTTTGGGGGGGGGGGGGTGAATCAGTATGAGCACTTTACCACTTTTAACCATAATACCTAAAATTCAATATTATTAGAATTATATCATAAATGTTATGATTTCATTCAATATATCATGCACATATAAACATAATAAAAAATACATAAACAACATCACATCAAATACATAGTAAAGTAGATTTTACATGGAAACCCAAATGGGAGAAAACTACAGAATGATTTCTTATATATATCAAAGAATACATTCATTGGAAGCGCCAAATTCCCAATTCTCCAGCTACAACTGGAAGGAGGCTATGAACCCCTATTTACAGGCTCCAAACCGAAGGAAGCTACAACTCCTTGAATTTTATGGCTCCAACTAGAAGGAGGCTAAAACCCCCTAATTATTAGGCTCCAACCTGAAGGAAGATCCAACTCCCTTTGTTCTCCGGCACCAACTAGAAGGAGGATAAGACCCCCTTTCCTTTCCACGTCCTACCTCTCTGAAATATAAACGTAGACAAACTATCACTACCACAATCACTACCACTGTCACTATCACTGCCACTATCACATCAACTTGTAACTAGTCAACCTATCACTATCACTAGCCTGTCACTATCACCAACCTATCATTTTATCCAACTTGTCACATCAACCTGTGACTGATCAAATTATCCAACCCATCACTATCACTGATACTCAAC